>NCQV01098721.1:0-10227 GCA_002740545.1 Lophocereus schottii
TCATCCATTGGTAAAATCACAACTCCAAGTCGCTTGTTTCTGTGTTTGTAGTGTGGTTTAGTCTTTCCTCTTTCACCCTTTGATCTCACCTAGATTGAGACGCTCTAGTAAACTCTGGTAGTTGGAAACCCAATTCCCTGCGGACGACACCCCAAGTACTCAACGATACACCTTGCACTTGGGATTTATAAATATTAAAACTTTTTCTGCAACAAAAAACAATAAAATACTTAGTTACTTTTGCAAGACTAACACAATAATTAACAGTTTAGTCCCCGGTAACGGCCCCAAAAAAAGGACTTAGGAATGCACTAAGTAAAATTCCTTCAGGTGTGACTCTTCTCTAAATTTTGGAGTGCAGTATAAGTTTGGTGTAGAATTTTACTTAGTCAAGCGCAAGTTTCCGCACATGTTCATTATATCCTCAGGGACTAATCTAACGTCAAGCTAAGCAAAAACCGCATTTGGGTTGAAACAAAACAAGATAAAAACTTGATCACAATAACCTAATACTGCAAGCGCATGGGTAGTCGTAGTACAGATAAAACATATCATTCCTTAGGGACTAATGTAAGTTACTGCTTGCCTGTCAGAGTGTGCGAAGTAAAATTCTGGTTTAAGTGGATTCGATTTAACAATAGCAAATAAAGTTTTCTAAATCAATAAGGAAAAAAAAACACGTCTAGGAATTCTTATAGTTGCGAAATGGATCAAAAATAATGAACATGTGCTTTCTTCTAATTGGTTAAATTCAAGGAATTGTAATCTTTTCAGAAACTTAGTCTATTCTTTCGAAATCAACTAAATTTGTCTAAACGAAGCAAAAACGTCGTGCTTTTAAACTAATTTGCCTTAATTCATGTTCAATGTCTTCTATTACTTACTAGTCCCCCTAACATACAAACCTCTGTTTCGAGACGAAGTTACATTAGGTCTTATCAAGCAGTCTAACAACCAAATGTCACCTATCAATTTTTCACTTGATTGTTTCAAGAGCCTAAGCAAATTTCGGCTAAAAATCAATTCACAACAATCCAAACACTTAACAAAATAAAATCAAACCAACCACGAAAATAAGCACAATAGTATAGATTAAAACATGATCCAACAACACTTCCACAAACTGCTAAATCCTTAGACTAAAGAAAACTACTCAGACATGATAAATGATAAGCAAACTAACCAATGATTGACGAACTCTGAGCGAGAAGGGGATTGATTGAGATGGCCTTGAAAACCACCTCATGAACAACCTTCTCACTCTCAAGACTCACACCAATAACAATAACCAAACTAAAAACAGCAAAATTTAAGAAAGAAATTAAAACCCTATTCTATGCTATTTTATGCTTTTGCTTTACTTGGGAATTTTAAAGGGATGTTCTTTGCTGCTGTAGAACGAGGCTATTTATAAGGGAGCTCGCTTGGTCTCAGCCACACAATTGAAGGAAGACGAAGAGGCAACAGTTACAGGTTTACCACGGTCCATGGGAGATACCACTGGCTAACCGTGGCCTGTGCTGGAATCGATTTTGTCTTATTCTTTGCTTCACGGTCGTGGCATAACATACATGACAGTGGGGGAGGTCAAAATATAGCCATTTATGGCCAAATACTGGGTAAAAAGACAAAAAATCCTGCAAATACATCAAATAACTATACACAAGTATCAATCCAGAATAGGAGAGTAAATAACAAATAAAAGCACAGTATTCTCCTAAACCTGACACAAGATAGCCCTAAAATGATATACATATTGAGCACTTATAGATAATTAACATCGTAAGCGTAGATATCTTGTGAAAAGAAACTTTCTGACCCCATTCTCAGTCTATGAGTTTAGTGCAGGGTGATGCTTTTGCGGTGTTAGTTTGGACTCAGTAAGTTTTCTAAGTACTTAATATGTATATCATTTTAGGGCTAGTTTGTATCGTTTTTAGGAGAATATTGTGCTTATTGTTATCATTTACTCTTCTATTCTCGATTTATGGTTGGGTATAGTTGTTTGATGCGTACTGCAGGATTTTTAGTCTTTTTGCCCAGCATTTGACCATAAATGGCTGTGTTTTGACCTCCCCCACGGTCATCCATCTTATGCCATGGCCGTAGAGCTAAGAATGAGCAAAAATTCGGTTCCAGCACAGGCCACAATTGGCCCGTAGTGTCTGCCATGGAACGTTGTGAGCCTGTAACTGTTGCTTCTTCATTTTCCTTCGGCTGTGTGGTTGAGATCAAGCAAGCTCTCCTGTAAATACCCTCATTCTGCAGTAGTAGAGAGCATCCCTTGAGCATTCTCAAGCAAAACAAAAGCATAGAATAGCATAGATTAGGGTTTTAGTTTCTTTCTCAAATTTTGTAGTTTTTAGTTTGGTTACTGTATTGGTCTGAATCTTGAGTGTGAGAATTTGTTCTTGAGGCGGTTTTGCAGCCCTTGGATGAAGGCTATCTCAGTCAATCCCCTTCTCACTCAGGCTTCGTCAATCATTGCATAGTTTGCTAAACTTTTATCATGTCTGAGTATTTTTCTTTAGTCTAGGAATTTCATAGTTTGTGGAAGTGTTATTGGATCATGGTTTAATCTATATAATTGTGCTTATTTTCATGATTGGTTTGATTTCATTTTGTCAAATGTTTAGATTGTTGTGAGTCGATTTTTTGCCGACATTTGCTTACACTCTTGAAACAATCGAGTGAAAAACTGAAAGGTGACATTTGGTTATTGGACTACTTGATTAGACTTAACAAAACTTCGTCTCGAAAGAGAGAATTGTATGTTAGGAGGGCTAGTAAGTAATCGAAGACATTGAACTTAAATTAAGGCAAATTAGTTTGAAAGAATCACTTTTGCTTAGTTTAAGCAAATTTAGTTGATTTCGAAAGAGTAGATAGAGTTTCTGAAAAGATTACAATTCCTCGAATATAACCAATTTAAAGAAAGCACAAGTTCATTATTTNNTGATCGAATTTCCTTTCGTAACTATGGGAATTCCTAGGCCTTTTTTTTTCCTTATTGATTTAGAAAATTTTATTTGCTATTGTTAAATCGAATCAACTTGAACCAGAATTTTACTTAGCACATTCTGATGGGTAAGACTCAGTAAGTTACATTAGTCCCTAGGGAATGATATCTTTTACCTATACTACGATTACCCGTGCGCTTACAGTGTTAGTTTAGTATGATCATGTTTTTGGCGTTGTTGCCATGGACTAAACTGTTAACTATTGAGTTAGTCTTGCGGAAGTTACTAAGTATTTTATTGTTTTTTATTTTTATTTATGTTTTTATTCTTTCTTTGCTAGTTTAAACTACGCTGGTAGTGTTGGTGTTAGTGTTTAAAGGAATTTTTCCTAGTTTATGCGAAGTCCAGTCTTATGCAAACCCGATCCTGAGATTGAAAGGACTTTTTGCTTAAGGGGGAAAAAGCAAATTGATTGAAGAGCAAAGGATTAAAGAGCAAAGATGCGAGGCAAGAAGGAATTCAAACATGGTAGGAGGTGACCAACGAAGGACTCATCGAGATTTTGTTACCTCAAGAGTCCAGGGGATCACTTCAAGCATCGCTCGCCCTACTAGTAATCCACCTACTAGTAAGGGTTATGTAGTGAGTTAAGGATGACCACCCATGTGAATAGTAAAGTGAGGCCGTAGTAGAAGGTTATGTACCGCTGAATGTACCTCCAACTAAGAAGGTTATAAATTGGGGAATCATCCATGTGCTAACACCTGCTTGCTACATTTGAGCCTTAGATCTAATTGCTCATGTCTACCTAGAGAACATTAATTGTTTATAAGATTTAGCCACCTGGTTTGATGGTGTCGGCTATTAATATGATATATAGGGCATTGTTTTAGCGAATACTCCAAGAGCCTTTCTGAAGTAGGCTGAACTTTGTTGGAGCATTCAGCCCAATGACTAAAGGCTAGACGAGATGAATAATCTAGATGTTGGAGTGCATATCTCGAGCATATGCTTTAGATTAAAGAAGGCATGGAATGAGCAACTGACACTGATCGAGTTCTCGTACAACAACTACTACCACTCCAGCATAAGAATTCTCGATTTGAAGCTCTGTATGGTAGAAAGTGCAGAATCCAGTTATGCTGGCAAGCGATAGATGTAGTACTCACCATTGGATCTAAATTGATTCAGGTAACTGCACAGAAGGTAGAGTGATCAGAGAAGGGACAAAGGCAACCCAGAGCCGCCAGAAAAGCTATGTGGAAAAGCGGTGACAGCTCTTGGAGTTTTAGGATGGAGACTAAGTCTTCGTGCAAGTCTCACCCACCAAGAGCATCATGTGATTTGGACAAGGATAATCAGGCAAGCTCATCCCATAGTATATTGGTCTTTACTCTATCATTGTACGAATAGGACAAGCAGTATATCGGAACTCTCCAAAGTCAACAATGTATATCACGTGTCCTAACTATGTAACTACATTCTTGACCCGACTCACATGATTGAGCAGGAACCCCTACAACTTCATGAAGACTTAACTTATGAGGAGCAATTTATCGAGATTTTGGACCGTCCGAGAGAAGCAGCTTCGTAACAAAGTAGTTCCACTTGTGAAAGTCTTCTTGACTAACCACACCACAGTTGAGGAGCCATGAGAACCAGAAGACGGAATTTGATCTAATTACCCTCATTTATTAGTGGGACCAGGTATGAGTAAGTTTCGGGGACAAAACTTCTTTTAAGAGGAGTAAGATGAAAAGCCCTGAAAATTTAGATGCTTTTTTGATTGAATTGTTTGTGGAGTTTCGAGGATGAAAATTCTTTTAAGGAGGGTAGAATGTAAAGCCTCAAAAATTTATATTGATAATCCTTGAAAAAAAGGTTAAGATGATTCTTAGTAGCTTGAGCTTGTAGGTAATATTTTAGAGTAGACCTTCATTTAGCTAGGATTTTGGACCAAGCTCATTTTTCATTTTGGGCCTACTCCAAGCTTTTGATGAAGAATTATTAATCTCAAATTTAAATTTGAAATTAATAATTTATAAAACAAAAAAAATTACGATCTTGAAAATATAAATTTTATTTGAAGAATTCAAGTTTTATTAATTACCGTTCTCTCTTGAAAGTTCAAATTTTAAAGATTTTAAGTGGGAGGTATTTTGTGATTGCGAAGTTAAAAATCTCCTGATATTCAAAATTTTCAAACTCTAGCTAGATACTCTCTTGTTCCCCTCTTCTTTGAGCATGCAACCGTGATATCCAAAAACAAATCTAAAGCCCTTATTTCATATGTGAAAGAGCCCCTCTCCCCAAATCAACTCTTATCTCACTTCTCTCTCTCTTGCCCACAACCCTACCACTCACTCTCTCCCTCTCCCCCCCTTCAACTACAACCACCACTAGCCGACTGCTGTCACCACCACCAGACTGCCAATCTCCCACAGTGTTGCCCAGCTAAGCCGCTAAGCCTTCTTCCTCCTTTATTTTTGGTGAGAAAGTTTAGGTTTATGAAGAATTTATTTTGTGGTGGTTTGAAGGCATACATACAAGCATCTCGTCTCTCACTATTATATTCAAGGTAAACAAAAAGCTTTCTCCTCAAAACCCCTCTTGAAGGGGGGGGCTTGGATAGATTTTATTCATTTTATAGTTGGTATTAATGATTAATAGTAGTTTTAGATAGATTTGGGTGAGTTTGGGTGTATGAAAAATGTGATTTCATGCATTGGATTAAGGATTAGTCAGTACCAGAAACTGTTCCTACAATGCATCGATGGCAGCTCCCCACTTAATTTGTTGTTATTAAGCTCTATGATATCTACCAGTGGCAAGTTCAACATCCCCTGAGAGACTATTGCATTTAGAGAGCTCTAGCCTATTCTTACTCATGCGAGCAATGTCTAATTTCCCAGTTCTTGAGGAATAGACCCAGAAAAGGAATTATTAGCTAGTCCTTTGCATAGCAGCCTTGGAATGGAACTGCTGATTTTATAGTTAGTGAGATCAAGCACTTGAAGGTTTCAACTCCACCCAAGATTTTGAGGAAGTCAAAGTTAAAATTGTTGCTTCGCAATCCTAACCAGCTTAGGTTAGGAAGCTCCCTTATTAAATCTAGGCTTAGATCATACATTTTGTTTTGACATAGGTTGAGAACTCCTAGATGCTCCAACTGGGAAAAGCACTCAGGTATTCTACCAACCAATCCTGTTAAATTTTATATTAATTAGCTCTTTAACACAATCGAGTCATACACATAAGCAAAGCGAGGTTGCAACCTAAGACTAAATGGCAATGGGTGGAGTAACTCACAAGCTTACATATATGCTTAAGCCTTTTAATTTTATCAATGTTGGACAACACCACTTTCATATTTTTTGCATTTTATCAATGTGAAACAATACCCACTTTTATATTTTAACACAGTCCCTCACGTATCAGCTACTAATAAGGTCCAACACATGCACACAATTTTAGTCAAAAATGCAGTTACAAATGAAGATCAAGCAACCTTGCTCTGATACCATGTCAAATTTTATATCAAGTGGGTCATAAATAAGCATACAAGTTCAAATGAGGTTCGAACTGAAAACCAATTGGCAAAGGGTAGAGTAACTCAGATGTTTATACATATATTTAAGCCCTTTAAGTTTATCAAAGCGGGATAACACCCACTTTCATATTCTTTGTATTTTCTCAATGTGGGACAATACTCACTTTTATATTTCAATAAGTCCATTAACAGCCAAATCGGGTTTTCTCAAGTTGGTTAGATCACATAAATCAGTTGGTAATGAGCCGATAGGTTATTTTCTTGAGAATGCAGATCCTCTAACAGCTTTGTTGGCTAAAAATCGAAGGGATAATGCTCGTAAGGCCACCAGATGCTAGATCAAGAACACGTAGAGAAATCAAGTTGTCCAAGTCGAGAGGGATTCCTCCTTCAAAAGTGTTGAAGTAGCCGAACTATAATTCTTGAAGATTTAAGAATTGGGATAAACTTGATGATAGCCTCCTAGAGAGTCAATTCCCATTGAGAGCTTAAACCTCGAACCTTTGAAGCTTTGAACAAAAGGATGGAATCTCACCTGAGAAATAGTTTCCTCCTAGATTGAGATACTCTAATTGGTTTAGATTCACAAACCTTGGCATAGGACACGAGAAGTTATTATTGTAGGCACCCAATACCTCTAACTTTGTTATTCGGCTTGTCATATTCGAAGCTAAGTCTCTAATAATGGTATTGGTAGACATGTTTGGAATTTTCAAGGGCTCCAAGTTTGCTATTTCAAAAGGAAGAGGACCAGTCAGATTTACCGTATATAATATTAAGTGCTCAGATTTCTGAACTGCCCTATCTCAGGTGGGATTGACTCGAATAGAGGAACGAATGAAATGTTCATAGGAGCCACATTGGAGCTCTAATCACATGAGATTTTAGAAAATGAGCAATGCCCAATTAGAGAAGAGGACAGTTTTCGGCCTTCAAGGCTCGAAACCTTAGGCCCAACTAGGGATGCCTTTACCTTCAAAAGGAGCTGCAGTTTTGAATAACTGTAGCAACAATAGCTTATATAAGAACAAATCAGAAAAAAAAAAGTGAAATTTAAAGGAAGCCATTCCAGGGCTATCAATTATTAAGGATGAGAAACAAGTTCAAGGCAACTGATATGGACATTGGATCCATTATATAACACATGATTAAAGGAGAAGTCATATACCCTTCACTAGTTCAATAAAGCAAATTTTTGCTAAAAAAGTAGTGTAGAATGGTTAAAGCAGCTTTACATGTCAAAATACCAACCTCACTAGCTCACTGGAGTCTCTCAGCTAGCTCATAGGATGTCATACATTCCCAAAAGCACTGAAAGTGCATATATTCTATTCTAGGACCAAAACCATTACAAAAAGTTGCTTGTTTAAGAAATGAGGGACCCTTAAAACTCCATGGAGATGGTAAACAACATTACATCAAACTATAATCATAATTAGAGGAATTTTCCTTGTTTAGGATCAAATTTATTGTTTGAAGAAAGTTAAATTTGCAACCCACGCAAACTCTTACATCCATCCTAGTAATTTTTCCCGCACAAACTCTTAAATTTACAACCTGCACAAATTTGTATATGATGTTGATCATCCTACTAATGTAGCTGTGGCTGCTGAGGGAGTGGTTAGAGTTGAAAAAGAGGGTAAAGTTGTCGTAAGAAAAGGATTGGTGCTAAGGTACATTCTTTATAATCTTGCACTTAACCGCAAATTGATCTCTTAAGCCAACTCACAAAGGATGAAAATTTCATTATCAGATACGATACTTACTCTTATGTTATACAAGACTCACCTTAAAAAAGCTTATTGGAACCTATGACATAAGGAATGTGATATACTACCTAAAAGAGTAGTCTATGCTGTAGCATAAAGCAAGCAGGTGACCTTATGGCATCAATGGCTTAGTAATATATCTAGTAGTAGTTTATCTACTTTGATATATTAAATTTGTGCTGAGCCAAAAAAAAATTTTCGTAGTCTTAAATTCTGAAAAGAACTATCATATAACTTTTTCTCAGTCAAGAGAAGTTGTTGGAAGTAGTAATTTGAAACAACCATAATTAAAATCGATGGAATTATAATCATCTAAGAACTAATCAAACTTAGGAGACTGAACCTAAGAAAGTTAATAAGCAATGACATTATCAAAATATAATTAGAGATAGTATGCTTATCTCTAGAAGATTATTATGCGGAAGAAGTTATTTAAGCCCATTCATGTACGATAGTAGCCCGTAATAAATATAGCTTGTGCCGTGTGACCATCTCAGATCCACTAGTAGGGTTGGGATCCAAAGATCGACTATTAATCACGCTTTGATCACACGGCAATAGTTCATCCAGTAGACCTGGTTTCCTGATTCGTTACTTCTTTAGAAGGTGGTCGAGACAAAAGTGCAGTCTGACAAGATGTAGGCATTAGCCTATGGATGCATCACAGCCCTATGCTCGGACTTTGGGACATAAGCTTTGTGCTTTATGTTACCATCTATAGAAACAAGAGAGTCCAGATCAATTATCTTAGAGGAGAAAAGCCTCCCAATGTATAATTTTCTAACAATGACACTTATGAAATGTTGGAAAATATAAATAGCAAAATCAACAAATAAGCTCAAGGGGAAATTCTACCAATCAGGAAAATAGCAACAAGCACCAAATATATGGTAAGAATAGCCTGGATCGAAGCACGCCGTAGCACTCTCTTTAGAGAGGAAATGCCCTCACTGCACTGGTTGAATATTGAAGATGCAACCCTCTCCCAAGATTCAACAGCCCGACGGTTCTTCTCGAATGCAGTGATTAGAACCCCGAACCAAGTTTCAACTCAACGCTCACTTGAAAAATAAATAACATTGTGGAGGAAAATTTAATTAGGAAGTTAAATGAAACCTTCCTCAACAAAATCAACAAAGTCCGTTTCCGTAGGAAGTTAAATGGAACCTTCCTCAACTAAATTTACAAAGTTAGTCAATGGAAACTAAATAGTGCTAAGAATGTAGAGGAACAGAAGCTGGAATATTTTACAAAGAACAAGGCAGTAAAGTCTAAGAGTTAAATGCTTTGCTTGTTGATGTGTGCCTTCAACACCTTACCAAGCTAAGCCTTTTATAGAGGAAAATCAAAGCTAAAGATTGCCTCACTAATTGCACGTTCCACAAAAGACTCATTATTAGGGGATGGAGCCCATTAATTGACTATATCAACAATCAATTCAAAGCAAATCCCATTAAAATAGCAAACACCCCAGGAATAGGAATATGCTTCCAATTTTTTAGAGGATAAGACTCCACTTAATTCACAAATAATAAAATTAATTAAAGAGATTTACTTAGTGAATGCTCAGTGCCATGCTTTGGTAAAAGGATTTTAGCCAATGCACAATGCTTGTTTGGGTAAAGGGTCAAATCAAATCCCACAAAAGTAGGTGAAAGTTTCAAGATAAGTTTGAATAAATTCACTTAGCTTAAAAAATAATAATAACAATAAATTCAAAAATATTATTCAAATCAAAAATCAATATATTGGAAATTTACTGATGATTAGCAAATAAATTGTTTCCCAAATAAAATTATTTTAATTTTAAATCATAATTTCCAACGTTCCCCTACATGATTTAAAATTAAAATAAGATTGTTTTATCACAAATGAGCATATAATACCATGTAATAGGTGTATGGTGCCTTCCGGGTTTGGGCCAACACTGAGTGGAAGTGATTTTCCA
>NCQV01098721.1:10241-20809 GCA_002740545.1 Lophocereus schottii
ACTAGTAAATACCTTGAACTAAGTCCTTTTGTTAGATTTCCAATCACACCACATATGGTACGAGTTGTCACCATGGCTCTATCAGTGGTGCGTGTTCCGATCATGTGCAGAAATCTCGTACCGTGAGTGTCTTTATAGAGTAGCCGAGTTCCCACATCGGCGACCCCACCGCCACACTCACTTAGCTGAATCATCCAAAGGTGATCTATGACTAAATCACCCTGCAAAATATATGCCTTTGGACTCATTAAGAGACATACAACCTCATCCTCTAATGTCACATGAAGAGCACCATAATCATAGGAATGGGACCTGGGAAAACCTCCACTAGAAATGGTATAATTTGTGCTCTTCCAAGTCAATCATATAAATAGTTTTGTTTTTACCTGTTGAACTTCATTTATGGGATCGCCATACCTTTGAAGACGGGTTTCCATGGTGTTGACTTATTTTATAGGCTACAGTCCCATTCCCCTCAATGATTTAACAACTTTTTAATGCGTCAGTCCCTTTGTGAGCGGATCTGTAGTATTGTTTTTTGACTTGACAAAGTCAACATAAATCACACCATGAGAAAGTGCTTTAGATTTGTGTCTCATAGTTAAATGTCTCCTTTTCTCATTATAATTTTTATTTTTCACTCCAGCAATAGCTACTTGACTATCATAATGTAGAGAAATAGGAGGAATAGGCTTAAGTAATAAAGAATATCATTAATCAAACGCTTAAGCCATTCTGCTTCTGTGCATACAGCGTCCAAGGCAATTAACTCTGCCCCCATGGTGGATCGTGATATTTTTATCTGTTTTACAGATTTCCAAGAAACTACACCATTTGCTAAGGTAAAGACATAACCACTAGTGGATTTGGTTCATCTGTAATAGTGATCCAATTGGCATCACTATAACCTTCTAAAACAGTAGGAAAATCAGTATAATGAATAGCATAGTCTATAGTCCCTTTCAAATATTTTAGAACCCTCTCTAATGCGGTCCAATGCGATGTATTAGGACTACATGTATATCTACCTGATCTGCCAACCGCACAAGCAATGACTAGTCTAGTATGGTTTATCAAGTGCAACAATGATCTAATTATTTGGAAATATTTATATTGAGAAACAGCAGCACCTTTATTCTTTTTCAAACTAATAATTGGATCAAGAGGGGTAGATTAAGGGCTTACGTCATAATAATGAAATTTTTTCAATAACTTCCCAATATAATGTGATTGAGTCAAGGCAATTAAATCCCCATTGCTTTCAACTTTAATGCCCCAAATAACATCACTAGATCAAGGTCCTTCATATCAAAATTATTCTTCAAGAATTTCTTTGTGTCATTTATCAGATGCATATCACTGTCAAATATAAAGATTTCATCAACATAGAGGCAGAGCATGACACAAGAATTCTCCATAAGTTTCTGATAGGAAGAATTTGAGTTTTAAATTTATAAACCCCAAGTACAAGATTGTACTATTGAGTACTTGGGGTGTCGTCCACTGGAAGTTGGGTTCCAAGTATCAGGATTAGTTTAAGTGTTCAATCTAGGCCAAATGAAAGGAACAAATAAAGAAAAGCTACACTAAACTAATAAAGGCAAAAAAGGTGGCTTAAGACTATGATTTCACCAAGTGATGAACTAAACAGTCAAGATAAGTCGTAACCTACCCGATCTCAACTAAGAACATGAGATGGTCGGTTGTGCTATTAAAGATCACTCAAGCCCTCTCTCAAGAGTCATGAGCTAGCCTAATTAGCCTAACCACCTATTTTCATGAGGTTAGCCCAATTAGGCCACAAAACTAGCAACCCTTGGACCCAACCAGAATCAGAACTATTTTTATATCCCGAACGCGGCTATCCCCTCTCCCACACTAGCTAATTGACCTCACCTCTCAATATAAGTCAATCATCCAAAAATATTAATGAAAGATCTCTCAAGCATTTTATCGAACACGTGGTGGGCATGAGGGAAACCCTAAATTCTAAGTGAAAATTGGGTGTGCTTAGGCCCAATGAAAGTCTTGTTAGCCATCAAGAGGCTAATCGCAATCTAATCCAACCAAAATTACAAGTAATTAATCACAAAATATAAAAAACTTCAATTTAAACTAAACTAGCAAACTACTCAAAAAGTATGAACTAGAGAAATTAATCTAATCTAACATGGATCAATACAACTAATAAACATAAAAGCATGATAAAACTAAACATTTAAGGTAAATATAATCTAAACTATCAAGATTAAACAAAAAGGAAACAAGGACAAACATGAAATAAGAAGAGAGAGAGGAGAGAGAAAACTCATGGGTTGCTTGGATTAACTTGAATGAACAATGCTTGAATTCCAAAAACAACCCAACAAATCCTAATCTACTTACTTTATTTCCTCCTAATGAGGCTTTTGAAGCTAAACCTATGCTAAACTAACCTAGAAAATTGCATCAGAGAGGACCCCCAAAAAATCCCAAGCGAAGCCCTTATATACGAAGCCAGGAAACAGAACAGAACAATGTGCGAGAGCCCGAGGGGCAACGCCTGTCGCTAGGCCAACAGCTGGTTGTTGCCTGGGCGATGGCTGTTACCCATTCCTGGCTAGCAGCTGTTGCTGCTAACTGGGGACGACGGTGGTTGTGCAGTCGACTAGTGCTCCATCGTGGGTTGTTTTATCTTCTTCTTTCGTTCATTTTCTCTCCTTTTCGTGGCACTTACTTGGTTGATCTTATTACCTACAAAAGTAAATAAAACGAGTAAAAATCTTAAAGATTACGTTATTATACGAGCTAAAATTAGGTGAAAGAGGCACCTAAAATTTGATAGATTATCGCCATACCCCCACACCTATCTTTTGCTCATTCTCGAGCAAAACAAAAGAAAATATAACCTAAGAACCTAACTTATTGTCATAGGAATCATGATTGCATTTAGTATATGCAACAAGCTCATTAAACCCCTTGCTTCCTCCAAGTAAACGAGTGACGTCTCGTGAGAGTTTGCAGAAGATATACCCATAAAATCTTTAAAGTATTTTTGGATTGTTCAAAACAAAACATATATACAAGGGAAAGGGGAAATATGTACACATCTAGATCAATCCTATCACTCTAACAATGTAGCTACCAAGCCATATACAAGCAAACATACATTCAAGATACACATAGGCTATAAATGCACCCTAGCTCTCATTTTTCACCCCACGCAACACAATGATGCAATTTGTACACCTTGGTGATTCGTGCAAGGTTTATTGACTCCTAATGCTAGGCTAAAACTGGGTAAAAGGTCACTCCCACTTGGCTTATGACTTCCTTTATTTTTGCTCCCTTTTTTTCTTCTTTTCTTTTCTTCATTTTTTTTCGCTTTTCTCCTTATGCTCCTAAGCCCAGGTGGGTAGTTCCTGGCTTATTAGGCCTTAAACTCCTGGGGGAATAACTTAGCACATATTCAGACTTCTTCTCTATTTAGGAGTTTTATTTAGATGTGCAAGGCACTTATTCAAGCCCAAATAGAGGTATCGGAGTCAAGCTCATTTTTACACTTCTTGTTTTTCTCATTTTTTTTCTTTTTCTCAAAATGAAGCCAACCCTAGAAGTCAATTAACCAAGTAGAATGTCTCTAAAGCCAAATTTCAACAACTAACACCAAAAGTCAATGATTAAGTGTACAAGGTAGGTAGAAAATCACAAATGTGAAATGGGGTTATTATGAGAGGCCGAAGATCACATTGTAGACAAGTGTTCTATCATGCATATTCGACCTATATACAAGCTAGAAACTAAGCTATCAATGATCAAAAACAACAACAACGGCACAAAAGTCCCCCAAAGTCAAGAAGAAAAACTATGCAAAAGTTGAAAAATTGAAAAATTTTCACAAAAATATAGACAAAAGGGTATATTATTTCCCACCCCCACACCTGAATCTCACAATGTCTTCATTGGGAGCGAAAGAGTCACTACCACCCAAAAACACACAAAAACAAAGAAAATAAAATCACATAAGAACACTAAACCTACACATATATACACAAGCAAACACACTCCCCTAAAAACACAATTTCACCCAGTCAATAACAAGACCACACATATATATAAAACTAACACCACCAAAAACAAATATATGCCAATCCAACAACACCACCAATCACAAAACACAAATCTCTACAAAAACACAAAAAGGGTGATCATAGCCATTAATGGCTCAACAATATCCCAAATTTCACCTCGAAGTGATCACTAACAAAAACACAACCTAGTATCCAAACTAAACACAACCTAATATCCACAACTAAACAAAAAGGAAAAGAAAGAAACGAACAGAGGAGAAATGAGAAGGGTTAGAACGATCACACTAGGTTAGGTGCTAGATGCACCTAAACTATGCTTCGCTAAGATAGTGCTCTGGGAGGCTAGAGGAGCATTAACCACTCCTCCTAGTCTCTCAAGACTCGAGTCCAAAACTCAAATGCGGTCAAAGCTCTCAAGAGCTTATCATATGTCATCGCATACATCTCAGAATGATGTGAGTAAGAGAACACTAGTAAAAATGGAGCAAACAAAGTTAGTGGCCTCTTAAACTTATCAAATGCCATAGAAAAATCAAAAGCATACTCAAGGAAAGTACTCCACGTGATTTTCTTAGGCACGTCCTCTGGGTATGCACAATAAGGATCCAAGGAGGGATTATACCCTCTGATGTCACCTAGGGACTCTCGAAATGCATGCAAGGGAGAGGGTGTGGTGGATAGAAAGGGGGATGAAGTGGGGACTAAGTCAAGTGACTTGGTACAAATGGGGTCAATATGCTCAATGCTAGGAGTGGCACCACGCCTCACATCATCACTATAATACTCCTCAAAAGAAGGCTCTAACAAAGCAATACCACCCGACCAATCAAGCGAATCATCCTCAACATAACTAGCGTCACTCGTAAGAGACTCATGCATCTGTAACCCCATGCACTGAGCTAAAGGAAGAGGAGAAGAAAGTAAGCGCAAGACATCCTCAATAGTGTCTCTAGATGTGATAGGCAAAGGAGGGTTAAATGCTTCCCCAAGGTTGACCGATGGTGTAACATCAATAAAACTCAACTCTAGGGGAAGGGAAGACTCATAATCATCATAGAGACTAACCTCAAGTTTACAAAAAGATGAACTAGGGTCGGTCTCATGTAGTAGGCCACTCTCCCTCGTCTTACCAACAAAACTCTTAAGTCACTCATTCATTTTCCTTATCATGGCATCAAGCTTAGCATAACATTCATCAAAAATATCGTAATAGGGACAAGAATTCGTATCGTGCTCAAAAGATGAACAATAAGGGCACACAGGAGAAGAATAAGCATGAAAAATATAGGAAGTGGGGGAAGGGCACTCAACAGACTCACTAGCCTGCTCATGGTGCCATTGATACCAAGCCAAAGACTCAAACAAGTCCCACATATCATCAACATTTAAAGTAACACATACCACCATAACACATGGACTCAAGGGTGACTCGGGTCTCATGTGTTATCCCCTCAAGCATAACATCGTATATTTTCCATCTTTCACATGAGAAATGCACATAATGAGCACGATAATCACTAAATCGAGACAAATATTGCCAAAAAGGTTCGTCCTCAAATTGAGGTAAATGGAAAATAGCCATTTCGATTTTCCTTTTGTTTTTCAAATTTTGAATTTTTTTAATTTTTTTTTTTTTGCATTTTTTAAGACCTACCTTGAATGCTCAAGTAAACCCTAATATTGAAATGAGTCAACTCCCCAGCAACGACTCCAAAAAACCTAGTAGGAAGAATTCGAGTTTTAAATTTATAAACCCCAAGTGTAAGGTTATACCGTTCAGTACTCGGGGTATCATCCACTGGGAGTTGGGTTTCAAGTATCTGGATTAGCTTAAATGTTCAATCTAGGCCAAATGAAAGGAAGAAATAAAGAAAACCTATTCTAAACTAATAAAGGCGAAAAAGCCGGCTTAAGACTATGATTTCACTAAGTGATGAACTAAACAGTCAAAATAAGTCCCAACCTACCTGACCTCAACTAAGAACATGAGATGGTTGATTGCGCCATTAAAGATCACCCAAGCCATCTTTCAAGGATCATGGGCTAGCCTAATTAGCCTAACTACCTATTTTCATGGGATTAGCCCAATTAGGTCACAAAACTAGCAACCCTCGGACCTAATTAGAATCAGAATTATTTTCATGTCCCGAACCCGGCTATTCCCTCTCCCACACTAGCTAATTGACCTCACCTATCAGCATAAGTCAATCGCCCAAAAATATTGATAAAAACTCTTTCAAGCATTTCATCGAACACTTGGCGAACATGAGGGAAAACTCTAAATTCTAAGTGAGAATTGGGTGTGGTTAGGCCTAATACAAGTCTAATTAGCCACAAGAGGCTAATCACAATCCAAGCCAACCAAAATTACAACTAATTAACCACAGAACATAAAAACCCCAATTTAAACCTAAACTAGCAAACTACTTAAAAAGCATGAACTAGAGAAATTAATCGAATCTAACATGGATCAATACAACTAATAAATATTAAATCATAATAAAAACTAAACATTTAACCTAAACATAATCTAAACTTCCAAGATTAAACAAAAAGCAAATAAAAACAAACATGAAATAAGAAGAGAGAGAGGAGAGAGAACGCTTATAGATTGCTTAGATTAACTTGAATGAACAATGCTTGAATTCCAAAAGCAACCCAACAAATCCTAATCTACTCACTTTATTTCCTCCTAATAAGGTTTTTGAAGCTAAATCTAAGCTAAACTAACCTAGAAAATCGCATCAGAGAGAGCCCCAAAAAAATTCCAAGCCAAGCCCTTATATACGAAGCCGGGAAGTAGAACAGAACAGCGGACGAGAGCCCGAGGGCCGATGCCCATCGCTAGGCCGACGGCCAGCTGTCGCCCATCCCTAGCTGGCGGCAGCTGCTGCCGGCTAGGAACAACGATGGTTGTGCAGTCAACCGATGCTCCGTCATCGCGTTGTTTTATCTTCTTCTTTCGTTCCTTTTTTCTCCTTTTCACGGCACTTGCTTAGTTGCTCTTATTACCTATAAAAGTAAATAAAGCGAGTTAAAATTCTAAAGATTATGTTATTATACGAGCTAAAATTAGATGAAAGAGGCACCTAAAATACGATAAATTATCGCCTAACAGTTTCACATATACACACTTATCGCCTTTTTTAATCTGAAAACCATTAGACAACATTACTTTATCAAATTTTTCATGCCATTGCATGGGGGCCTATTTTAGTCCATAAAGAGACTTTACAAGCTTATACATGTTATTCTCTTGGCCAGGCATAGCAAACTCTTCTGGTTGTTGCATATAAATTTCATCTTCTAATTTACCATTGAAAAACACAATTTTTATATCCATTTGGTGAATTTGCAATTTGTGAATAGAAGCAAAGACAATCAACACTCTAATAGTAGCAATCTTAGAAACAAGCGAATAAGTGTCAAAAAGTCAACTGCTTTTTCCTGAATGTAACCCTGAGTTACTAATCTTGCCTTTAATTTTTCTCTTGATCCATTAGTTCTAAGTTTCTTTCTAAAAAAATCAATTTACATTCACGTGCTTTAGAGCCAAGTGGAAGATCAGTTAACACCCATGTTTTATTAACCATAATACAATCCATTTCATCATTTACCACTTGTTTCCAAAAAGGAGCATCAATATCCTCTTTATACCATTTAGGATCATCTTCAAGCAAAAACGTATAAAAGTCATCACCAAAGGATCTATTCTTTCCTCTCCTTTTACTCCTCCTAGGTTCATCACAAGCTTGATCATTAGTACCACCTTCTTTATTAAAAGAAAAATCAAATTTTGACTCTTCACAAATTGGTCTAGATAATTTATTTTTCATAGGAAAAATATTCTCAAAGAAAACTGCACCTCTAGACTCAATAATAGTATTGTTAGAAATTTCAGAAACTTTTGAGTCAAACACCAAAAATCTATAAGTAGTACTATTCAAAGAATAACGAACAAATACATAGTCAATAGCTTTAGGGCCAATCTTCCTTTTCTTCACAATAGGAATATTCACCTTAGCCAAGCACCCCCACACTTTCAAATATTTAAGAGAAGGCTTTTTATTTTTCCACAATTCATAAGGGTTTTTTTTCAGAATTTTTAAAAGGCACTCTATTAAGAGTTAAACAAGTATAATATAAAGCTTCGCCCCAACAGTTATTAGGCAAGCCAGAACTAAGAAGCATAGTATTTACCATATCAAGCAAATTTCGATTTTTTCTTTCACCTATTCCATTTGACTGAGGTGCATAAGAAGGAGTCACCTCATGTATTATACTATGTTCTTTGCAAAAATCTCCCATTTTAGTAGGAGCATATCTATCGGACCTTATAATTTTTAGTTTCTTTTCTAGATGATTCTCAACTTCAGCTTTATAAAGTTTAAACTTATCAAACAGGTCACTCTTGCAGCTAGTCAAATAAGTATAGAAATACTTGGGAAAATCATCAATAAAGGTTATGAAATACGGACTAACACCACAAGTCAAAACACGTTGACTACCACAAACGACACTATGAATTAATTCTAGCAGAACAATATTTTTCTCCACAGATTTAGGTTTTCTTGGTTGTTTAGCCTCCACACTAACTTGGCATCTATCATTTAAATTAATGGGAGATTTAGGGATTAGGTCTAGATGCATCATCTTTTTAATGGTATTTTTATTCACGTGGTCAAGTCTACTATGCCAAGTATCACAAACATTCAATTTTAGCGACAGATAATACTGAATCAGAAATTGCATTACCAGAAAGAAAGCATTACACTTTATCTATATAAACGATCTAATAATAAACCTTCACCAACAAAATGACCATGTCTACTAGTTACAACTTCATTGGAACCGAAATTAACATTATAACCATGCGATTTAGCAAAGACATGCTAATTAAATTTTTTTTTTTTAATATTAGGAACATGCTAAACACTATCTAATTGAAGAAATTTTTCAGATGATAACTCTAACTTAACTTTGCCTTTTCCTAGGACTCGAGCCACACTCTCATTCCCCATGCTCATAGTTCTTGTGTCTGATACCTGTTAGCTGGGGAATCAGAGGTGGCCCCCACAGTCACGACATTGACTTGTGGTTTAGGGGCAATTGACCTTTAGGAGGCTCCCTATTCTAACCATGACGGAAGTAGCAATCCTTAGCAATATGGTTTGTGCCTCCACATACCCAACATTGCCTTCTACCTTGATTGTTACTCTTAGTCTTATTGTCATTCGACTTATTGCCCCCATTCCCAAAAAATCTTTTAGAACCATTTTTCTTAAATTTATTAGGTCTAGCTTTATGAGAACCTTCAACTGTGAGAGCCATAGCTTGAAAGTCAGATTTTGATTTTTAGAAGAACGATGTTGGTCCTCAATTCTCAAAGCAGAAAACAAATCATCTAAAGAAAATTGATCAGACTTCTGTCTAAGACCTTTAGCAAATTTTGACCAAGACAGTGGTAATTTTTCACTAGCAGAAGCAACATAGATAGACTCACTTTGTTCAACTCTTTTCATTTTCAACTCATAGACCAAGTTTCCAAAATCATGAAGTTGATAAGACAAATTTTTATTATCAACAAATTGGAAATCAAACCAATCATTAATATTGACTCTCAGAAAACCTTTTCAATAGTAGCATATCTTTGGTCCAAAGTAGTCCACAAATCATAAACAGTTTTGGTATGGCAAAAAATGCAATAAACATTATCAAACAGAGCACTCAGGATACGACCATGGCAAATCACATCTTTATCAGCATTGTCTTTTTTTAGAAACATCTCAATTAGTAGGAGTTTTGTCATAGTTTCCAGCTTACTCTTTAAGACCGTCTTGAATTGTAAAGAAAAGGCCTAGTTCAGTTAGCCAGAACTTCATTTGCTGCTGCCAATATAAGAAGTTTTTTTAATCGAATTTTTCAGGTTTACTAGTCAAGGCTTTTAATGCATCCATTTTTCCAAATTAGTAGAAAACGATTTCCTCTGTAAATTTGTTGGAAAATATAAATAGCAAAATTAATAAACAAGCTAAAGGGGAAATTCTACGAATCAGGAAAATAGCAACAAATATGAATAATAACTTGGCAAAGGTATAATAATATATGGTAAGAATAGCCTAGGTCGAAGCACGCCGTAGCGCTCTCTTTAGAGAGAAAATGCTCCAACTGCACTGGTTGAATATTGAAGATGCAGCCCTTTCTCAAGATCCGACAACTCGATAGTTCTTCTCAAATGCAGCGATTAGAACCCCCAACCAAGTTTCAACTCAACGCTCACTTGAATAATAAATAAAGTTGTGGAGGAAAATTTAATTAGGAAGTTAAATGAAACCTTCCTCAACAAAATTAACAAAGTCAATCCATGGAAACATAACAATGCTAGTAATGTAGAGGAATGGAAGCTAGAATATTTTATGAAGAACAAGGCAGTGAGGTATAAGAGCTAAATGCTTTGCTGGTTGATGTGTGCCTTCAGCACCCAGCCAAGCTAAGGCG
>NCQV01098723.1:8736-23863 GCA_002740545.1 Lophocereus schottii
CCCCCCCCCCCCCCCCCCTATTACTAAACTAGTTATTACATTATAGATTAAGATGACCATGTCAGCAGGCAGATAATGGTGCTCCTTTTGGGAAAAGATGCGTGCAGTGCGGAATTTGTTCTTGTCTAGCAACTAGCAATATGGGACCTTTGTCCCTTTGCCTCTTATTGTGGGATACAGGAGAATGATTGTGTTCCAGGGCTTTGGAAATACGGAAATGCATAATGATCGATGCTCTCTTTGCATTCGGTTCACCAATTTCTTCTTAGGATCTTTTTCTTGATTCCTCACTTGTCTGACATGATTTAATCTCCGCTTTTCCCCAACCCTGGTAAATAATTGTTTTATTAATACCTATCAATCTGTACGACAGAAACGTTTTCTATGCTGTTCAGAATCTAGGGTATGTAAACATCTACCCCATCTCTTCCCACCCACCCTCGCAGGATTCCAGGGTTTTGGTTTGATTGGTGGTTCGTTCATGGCAATTGTTTCTGGAGGGAGGGTAACCGGAACAACAAAGAGTTGCCAAGACTAATGATATGGGACCATAGTTACTGAATTCTCTCAACCACGAACCACAATGGGATAATTTATCATATCAATTTCCTAAATCTTGCAAATTCAGTGAACCCATCTCCTATCACAATGGTGTTGCATATTTTCGTGATTCATATGCCAAATTTTGAAGAAAAAGGAAGCCTTTTTGAGGATACTATGCATGAGAAAGCTTTTCACAAAGCAAAACTAGGAGACAGAGGGAGCGAGACGGAAATAGGGATGTATTTGAAAATGATGCCCCATGTGTGAGGTGCGAGAGAGTGAAGAGAGAGAACCCTCATAATTAAATCATTTTATGAGTGTGTACAATGTGTGAAGTTTTGAATTGGTGGGCCAGATGCACTAGTAATGACCCCCACGTAATGGATTCTCCACTAGGCAGCAAATCACATGCCGGAATCTGCCCATAACAAAGCATATCACGTTTCAAGCAACGATGAGTGGGACATACCCCTCACAAGATGGACCCCTGGCCCCCTTTCTGGTAAAACTGTCTATTGTGCGTGCCAGTGAGAAATCTTTCTAGTTCCACTATGCGAAGGACACAGCAAAGATTGCCCAAACAACAGTATAATCGCAAAAGCTACCTGGTCCTGGATTACATGACTAGCGGACCACCCCTCCCCCCCAACCTTTTCTTTTTTCTTTTCTTCCCCTGCTTGTCAATGTCTATGCAAGTAGTCTATATGATTGAGTATTGGAGAAATGATTGCCAAATACTTAAATAATGATATTCACCTATTGTTTGACTTACTTTTTTTAAAAGAACCTTAGCTTCAACTTGAAGCAATGCTCAAACAGCTTCCTACAGGCGAAGATGAGAATGCATTAGTATCGTTTGTGAGAGGGCACAGTCATTTCTTCCAGTACTTTGGGCAGTAAGTGCTCAAATACTTCATGATGAATGTTTATTGCTTTAACTAATGCCCTAACTTTTATATACTCTCAATTGCTGAGTTGTTGATCAATTTGTTCACTTTGCGTATTTCCATGTAGAAGACCCTGTAATGGGATCTTCAGTTCTAATTATGCATACTTACGGTGCCCACGTTGTTGCATGACATAATCCAAGTTAGAAATCTATAAGGTTGGAACTTCTATGGTAATTTATGCTTGCAATGAACTCCGATTGCCCCTTATAATTCAAACTAGTGGGCAGTGTGTCTGTGAAAGTCTCAGTGGCACTTTGACATAAACCACAATTGGACACTTTTCAATGTGCATCAATCACAGTGGCATCTTGTTTTCAGAAAGACTGAGGGGGCATTCTTAGACTTTTCCTAAATGACAGAAGCTTCGCATAGTTGCTGGGGCACTCATGACTCTGCAATCCATGTTTAAGGGTCTCGTGATCTGAAGCCAAAATTATATTAAATTTGATCAATCAGCGGGAAATTGACATTTCCCCTTAAGTAATCCAACTGTCGTTTTTGGCTACTAAGGGGGCTGAATATTTTCACCAGCTGATCATGGCTTTTGTGGGGATTAAACCTTGAACTTCAACCCTCCTGGATTTTGTCACCTGTTAGGAAAAACAAAGAGTATATATATCTCACTGAGATGTTTTAATCTCTGCTTTCTATGCTGATGATTACAAACAAATTTTCTGCCACTGTAGGAATTGTATTTTACAGTGAAAAAGCTGACAGAAGGTTCACAAAATTTTCTGACCGCCCTCGACAAGTGACTGGAATATACAGAGAGAAGCTGCACTGGGAATTGTTATTCGTATGTATTTCCTCCCTTAGACCAAAAAAATATTCCACCAAGCTCACTTCTACTACTGCAACTACTGCTATGATCACTACAAGAAGGTGGTGGATAATTCTACATCAAAATCGCATAGCGCATGCTGTCACTTACCATAAGATGGTCGATCTCTGCTGTCCTTACCGTTTCTCCGGTGACCCACATCCCATCCTGGCCACTGAGCCCATGGCCGTGGTGGTAGGAAAAGCAGGAGAGTAGGGAAAAGGGGATGCGAACAATGGTTGAAATGACCAAGAAGCCCTTGCTCCTTTGTTGCCTGGTTCCTCCGTTGATGTCATGGGCATATACTGGTTCTACAAATTCTTCTTCATTAGAAATTGCGAACATGGTCTCATCTGCAACCTTGGGGCTCTTCCTTCTGCTCAGAATGTGGTGGCTAAACGCTGCGAACGTACGGAACATCATCTTTCCTTTTTTGGGGGTTTTTTTGGAGGGTGGGTGGAAGGGGGGGGGTGTAACAGAGGAAGGTACAGTGCTCAGTTAGTTTCAGTCTGGCGATGCTTTTAGCTTGGGAGGCAAATGAAATTTTTTGCCTAAGCACTCGGGGAGAGAGGCAATGCTTCTACCCTTTTAAATTGTGGGTACTTTTCTCTATTTCTTTTTCTTTTTCTTTTTCTTTTTCTTTTTCTTTTTGGTGTTTGTTGGGGTGGGGGAAAGAGAAGAGGGGAAGGTTCTCATATTTGCAACTTGGTGCTCGTTAGTGGACTGGTGGGGCTGTCTGCTTGCTATATTAGTGCTTGTGACCATCATCATATGGGATATTTTTACCATTTTTAAATTCTGATTGTTTATTAATTGTGTATCTAATTGGACAGTAATTTAATTTTTGACAACAATCCACTGTTATTTTTGTATGTATTGCCAATGAAAGTCATATTTTTCGGTGTCCATGATTTGTGAACTCCTTTCCAACATAATTAACGTTCACCTTGTATGTGTAAATTGTTCAACGTCAAGTCAAGTCCTTTGTTATGTTTTCAATAAAAAAGGCACTTTGTCATTCATCCTTCTCTGTATGGTTCCAAATTACATGGATTTAATTGCTCATGACTGACTCCATTTAGAAAACAAAGCACTTTCCCAATGAGAGGAACCTGATTCATGTTGGCACTAGTTCTTTGTTGCTTTATTGAATGTAGCGTACAGAAACACAGAAATGTGAACTGTCAGTTCGTAAGCCTACATGTGCTTCTAGAGTCAATCCACAGGCTGTGCAATCTGTATTTGTACATACACGTTCTCAAATGCTTGTTTCCCTCTTCAAGCACAATTCCGTCCAGATAGGAGAGATCTGCTACGGGATTCGTTTGTTTGTTTGGTTGTTCGTTTTGGAAGCATCAAAAGACACTTTATTCATTTGAATCTTCCAACAAAGCATCCAAAAGAACTGTAGGCGAGTCTTTTTCCTAAACTAGCATCGAGCATTCTAGCCATTTAAAGTAAACTAGTCTTGGCCAATCTATAAGTTACCTTATTAGCCTTAGCCACCAGGGCCCATACAAATGAAAACTTGAATTAAACATTGAATCAATTGTTGACTTTTGGCCCTCCTTTGGGATTACAATCCATTTTGTGTGTATATGGAATACACTAGCTCCTTTATTTTTCCATCTTCTTTTGTCCCACCTTGGTGGTTTTGGGAGTTGGAGCGGGGTTTATGTTTACTTTCTTACCTTGGACTTATTGAATAACATTGGGTTTGGTTTTAGTGGGGTAAGGGCAAACACCATATGCGCGCGCCACTCATCTGGTCCAGTTTGGGCTGGCCGGGTGCGTCATAATTGTGGGTGTGGGCTGTGGGCCTCTGTTAATTTTTTGGAGAATATTTCTTCACTATTTTTTCTGTTGGTTGAAGATTTTTCTCCCATTATTTTCTCCTTAATGGCTAGTTGACTTGGTTTTCAGCAGAAAGAGTGATGATCCTGATTTTTAGCCAGGAACACACTATGCATCACAAATACTCCTTCTTTTTCTCACCTCTTGCAGCTTCACTAACAGTATAAATAGACTCCTCCACTGAACCTTCAAAGCACACCAAGCATTTCCTCTCTTCTCTTCTCTTTCTCTCCCCACTGTTCTCTTCTTTGTTCTTGGCAATTGCAGTTTTGTGTATTCTACGTTTCTGACCGCAAGTGCACGTGTTCAACAAGCTAACTATGTAAACCTTGGAGAGCGAATGACTGTTTTCGATTTGCATCAAGGCCGAGCTGAAATCGCTTTTAAGGCAGTGGTACTCCCACGGTATAGCTCCGGTTCCCATTCCATTGCCATTGATTTACACCTATATTTCCTACAATTTGAAAGCAATTTCTCCGTCATACACAAATCAATGACTCTTTTTATTAATAAAGCTCTCCCAGATCTCTCAAATCTCGAACCTCTGGACGGGACCAACTATAAACGTTGGTCCCAAAAGCTTTTGATTTTCTTTGAACAGTTATAAGTGGATTATGTGTTGTTTTCTGACCTACCTGAAGAGAACAATGCAGGTGAAACCTCTGCTGCTTCCCCTAATAGAACACTTAAAGATAAAAGCAAGACTATTAATGAGGCTACCCTGAAAAAATTTGAGAAAGACAACAAAACGGTTCAGGGGCATCTATTAAATCTTATGACTAACCCCCTAGTTGATTTGTTTGTCACTTTAAATATGCCAAGATCATTTGGGAGAAATTAGAGGTCAAGTATGGAGCTGGAAACGTTGGAAAGAAGAAATATGTGGTCGGTGAATGGCTACATTTTTAGATTACTGATGGCAAGCCAATCATGGAACAGGTTCATGTTTATGAGAACCTATGCGTAGAAGTTCTAAGTGAGAACATGAAGATGTGTGAGATTCTGCAATCCAATGTGCCGATAGAGAAATTTCACCATCTTGGAGTGACTGCAGGAACCAGCTGAAATATAAGAAGAAAGATCTCCCTCTATAGGAACTGATAAGCCACATGAGAACAGAAGAAGCTAATCACCAGAAAGATAAGATGAACTTTCTCTCTTTAAATTATTCTAAAGCTAACCTATTGAATCTGCTGTGCCTACAAATAGAGAAAGGTTTAAAGGTAAAGGTAAGAAGAACTCGAAGCCGAGCTATGCTAAGCAGCAGAACAAGTTTAGCAATAAGATCAAGAAACTAAAGGGGTTGTGCCATGTCTGCTGCAAGTCGGGGAACAAAGTATACCAGCGTCCACTCCGCAAAGGGCAGTCACAGCTGAGCCGAAAGCCTGTAGCCTAGGCCAACCTTACCGAAGACATAGAAATCATCAGTGCAATGGTCGAAGAGGCAAACCTGGTCGCAAACAATACTGAATGGATCTACGATACTGGAGTTTCAAGGCATGCAATAACTTGTGCGCCGACAAATAGCTTATGCAGGACTTTAAAGACGCGACAGATGGAGAATGTGTCTACATGAGAAACTCTATGACCACTAGAGTTATGGATAAAGGAAAAATTTTTCTTAAATTTACTTCTGGCAAATTACTGTCTTTAAGCAACGTGTTGTATGTGCCTTCCCTTCGTAGAAATTTAGTTTTTTGTGTACTTCTCAATAAGGTTGGATTGAAAACTATTGTTGGAGATGGAAAAGTTGTTATCTCTCATAATAGAGTCTTTGTTGGGAGGGGATACCTGAATGGAAACTCGTTTGTAATTAATCTTACTTCTAAGACCATGAATGAAAATGCTTCAAGTTCTGCTTAGATTGCCGAGTCTATTGATTTATGACGTGGTAGGCTAGGCCATGTTAATTTTGCATCCATTAAATTACTCAAAAATATGAAACTTATAGCTGCTGTGGATGTTGAAAATTTCATAAAATGCTCTATGTGCGTAGAAGTAAAATATGCCAAAAAGTCGTTCAAGTCGATTGCTAGTAGATAAATAACATTGCTAAAACTAGTACATTCAGACTTAACTGAGTTCAAAAACACAGCCAGCAAAGGAGGAAAAAGGTATTATATTTCCTTGGTAGCTACTGCTTTAGATATATCAAAGTTTACCTTCTTAGGTCCAAAAATGAGGCTGACGAAATGTATTTCAAATACAAAGCAGAGATAGAAAACTAACTTGACCGAAATACAATGAGACTTAGAATTGATACGGGTGGAGAATATGAGAATAACACCTTGACAACCTTTTGTGAGAAAAATAGCGTAATACATGACGCTAGTGCACCCTGTACTCCCCAACCAAATGGGATAGCCAAACGCATAAATAGAACTCTTAAATAAATGATGAATGCCATGCTTTTGAGTTCGGGACTTTCGAATAATATGTGAGGGGAAGCTATTTTATCTGCTTGCTATATTCTTAATGGAGTACCCAATAAAAATTTAGACCAAGCCGCTTATGAACTATGGAAAGGCTACACTCCTGATTTGAGTTTCTTAAGGGTATGGGGGTATTTAGCTAAAGTTCCCCAACCTGATTTTAAACAAGAAAACATAGGTCCTAAAACCTTCAATTCCGTGTTTATTAGTTACGCTCAAAATAGTGTTGCATATATGAGTCTACGGATGTAGAATTTTTTGACCATGTATTTCCTTTGAAAAAGAATGTACTACTGTGCATGACAATGTGCCTTGTTCACTTCCAGTTCTGGTGTTAGAATCTCAGTTGATGAACTTAGGAGGAGTGAGAGACTTAGAGTTGAGACTAGTTTTGGTTATGACTTCCTCACTAATCTTTTGATTGAAGACTTTAATGTTAATCTCTTGTTTGATGAGCTAGTATCTGCCTTCTTCATTGAAGAAGATCTAAAAACTTATAAAGAGGCTATGAGATTTATAGAAGTAAGTTTCTAGAAAGAAAGCCATTAAAAGTGAATTAGATTCTATAACATCTAATCAAACTTAGGAGTTGGATGAACTACCTAAAGGCTATAAACCCAGTAGGAGTACATGGATCTTCAAAAAGAAGTTAAGACCTCATGGTTCTATTGACAAATATGAAGTCAGAATGGTGATAAGTGGATTTAACCAGAAAAAGGGGCTTGACTACTTCAACACATATTCTCATGTGACTAAGATAGCTACCACTAGAACTCTAGTTGCCTTAGCTGCCATCCATGGTCTTATTGTGCATCAGATGGATGTGAAAACAACATTCCTTAATGGTGACCTAGAGGAAAAGATTTATATGACTCAACATGAGGGTTTTACAATTCCTGGACAGGAGAATAAAGTATGCAAGTTTAGAAACTCTCCTTACGACCTTAAGCAAGCTCTTAAATAGTGGTATGAAAAATTTAATAACACATTAGTACAAAATGGCTATGTTGTGAACACCTCTGACTCCTATTGTATTCAAAGATAATAGGTTCAGATTGTGTGATAATATGTCTATATGTGGATGACATGTTGATATTTAGCACTAATATACATTCTATTAATGAGACTAAAAAATTGTTATCTTCTTATTTTGAAATGAAGGACATGGGTGACGCTGATGTAATCCTAGGGATTAAGATTAGAAGGACTAATGCCAGTTTTTCTTTGTGTCAGTCTCATTACATTGAGAAAGTGTTAAAGAAATTTAACTGTTTTGATATGCTTCCAGTGAGAACTCCTTATGACCCTAGCATACATCTTAAAAAGAATAAAGGGCCTAGTGCCTCCCAAAGTGAGTATGCTAAAATCATAAGGAGTGTGATGTTCCTTATGAACTATACTCGATCTGGCATTGCTTATGTTGTTAGTCGATTAAGTCATTATACTCATAACCCTAGTAAAGAACATTGGAATGCATTATTTCATTTGCTTAAGTACTTGCGAGGTACTATGAATTGGTGTTTGCATTTTAGCAAATTTTCTGCTGTGTTAGAGGGATTTTGTGATGCAAATTGGGTCTCTAATAACGATGAAGTTAGTTGTACTAGTGGTTATGCATTTACCTTAGGTGGAGGAGCTATCTCATGGAAGTCTGCCAAGCAGACTTGTATAGCTCGCTCCACCATAGAAGCTGAATTCATTGTTCTTGAGTTAGCAGGACAAGAAGCAGAATAGCTGAACAGTCTACTAGCAGATATGCTACTATGGGGGGAGGCAGCCTACGACTATTTCTCTTCCCTGTTACTTGTAGCGAGCTATCGAAGTTGCACATAATAGCTTGAACAATGAAAAGAAGAGATACATTCGCATCAGACATAGTGCTATGAAACAGATGCTAAAATATGGTGTCATCTCCTTAGAATATTTGAGATCTGAGAGAAATTTAGTAGATCCACTGACCAAGGGCTTGACCAGGAGAATAGTTCTTGAGATATTAAGAGGGATGGGACTGAAGCCCATGGATTGAGATAATATGGTGGATACCCACGTGTGGTCAAACGAAGCTATATTAGTCTCAATATGCACTACATCTCCATCCCTATGGCGTACAGTAGTGTCTCTGAGTGGTTGAGGTCTTATACTCTTAATGGATCCATAACCCATTGGGGTGGTGTTACTGAGACGCACTTGATGGATTCATCGATTAATATCTGTGAGGTTGAGCAAAGTCTTGCTCTTAATAATTCCATGCCGTGATTGTGATAGTTCATGTAGATATGGACATAATGAAATTACCTACGTAAGTGTGAAAGTGTGGCCGCCTTCTATGAGAGGCTCTAGGCTATCTTTTTAGAGCACTTATGAGACACGAGGTGTACGCATGACTTTAAAATGCGCAAGTGAGTTATCGCGGAATATACCGTGACGATAAGAGGTGATTAAGATTTGTTCACTTGATAGGCACGGTTGTTGCCCTACTTCACTATGTATCAATTCAATTGAAAGATTTGATGCTTAAGTGTCTAATCCTTCCTTTGCCTAAACCTTCTCTTCGCTAGTCTGTATGCCATTAGGGGGGGATTGTCGTGTGTACATGGCATACACTAGCTTCTTTATCTTCCTATCTCCTTTTGTCTCACATTGGTGGTTTTGGGAATTGGAGTGGGGTTTATGTTTACCTTCCTACTTTGAACCTATTGAATAACAAGGTCTCGGTTTTAGTGAGGCTGTGGGGTAAGGGCAAACACCACATGTATGAGCCACCTACTCAGTCTGGTGCTTTGCTGCTGGCTGCAGATTTTTCTCTCATTATTTTCTCCTTAACGGCTAGTTGCCCTGGTTTTTAGTAGAAAGAGTGATGATCCTGGTTTTTAGGCAGTAATGCACTCTGCATTACAAATGCTCTTTTTTCTCACCTCTAGCAGCTCTACTCACAGTATAAATAGACTCTTTCCCTGCACCTTCAAAGTACACCAAGCATCTCCTCTTATCTCTTTCTCTCAGTCTGACTGTTCTCTTCTCTGTTCTGGGCAGATGCAGCATGTGTATTCAACGCTTCTAGCCACGAATGCACGCATTCATCAAGCTAGCTGTGTAGCCTTGGGGAGCAAATGACTTTTTTTGATTTGCACTGAAGTTGAGCCGAAATCGCTTTTAAGACAGTGGTACTCTCATGGCACAACTCTGGTTTCCATTCTCCTGCCATTGATTACACCTATTTTTTGTACATCCATGGTTGATTTCTGAGCATTGAAGCTGACTTAGTTACCCCGGGACGGGGCGAGGGACTTTGACAATCGGCAACAATGCCAAAGTAAAAAGAAAAACACATAGCTAGACATAGAAATTGTTAGAAAAAGTAAAATTTGATGACATTGTAAGCTTAGATGCTTGGATCATTGATCCTCCCTAAATGATTTGCACATACAAGTTGTCATGTTTCAATAATGAAATTCACTTATCATTAGCAAAAAGAAAAAAAAAAGAAAAACGAAAGGGTATGCTCAACTCATTTCAAAACTAGATATAATTTCATAAAAGCATTAAATACAATGGTATCATCCAAATTCCCTAAATTTCAAGTAACAATGCATGTACACCTTTTCAAAAAAGAGTCCATACTTCATTTTCCAAGGGCAATGCATGACCATTCGAGACAAACATACTGACTGGCAGTTAGCCCCATCCATATTCTGATATGACCTGGGACACCCAAGTTAGGGATGGGTTACATGGGAGTAAAATCAAGGACGACCATGTTACAAACCCTGCTTTCAGATACCTCGCATCAATGATTGAATAACTATAGGAGAAATGACTACTGGAATCTTACAACCAATGAATTAAGTAGCTTCAAAGAAAAATTGGGATTCCTTACCCTTCTGCTCTGCTCCCTCCTCAACTAGATCATAGAAGGAACTCCAAGTCTCCTATTTATAAATGGTTGTAATTTAGAAGGTATACATATGCCAAATAGCCCAAATATTATGAAGCTATTTACATCATGCTATCAATTTTATCATTTACCTATAATTGGAGAATGTAGGAATGATGCTAACACAGGAAAGTAGACATCATAAAAAATCAAATAATAATACATTCACCTTTTCTTTTTCCAAGCTGGCCACACACGTAAGTTCTATCATTATTTTGCAACTTGTAATTTCACTCCATGTGAATAGCTCGAGTCAAGGTAGAAACGCAACATGCAGATATATTGTTTGTACATAAATGTATATACTGACACTCCAAATGCAAAGATTGGAGTAGTTAATAACATCGGTTAAGCGCTTGCAAAACGAACTTGGGTTTATAGCGGATAAATCAACTTTATCTCATAAACTATACAATCCAGAGATTTGGAAAGTCACGATGTTGCTTAGGAACATCAAGCAGCCACCAGAGGGTACTTACTCTTGACCATATGCAGAGCCCTTGCAAATTGCACTTGAGATTGTAGCGGATAAATTGATTTGACCTCACCATTTTCTGCTAAAAATGTGACATATGTCCTCTTAGAGCACCCTATGTTGTTAAGGGTAACACAGCTTCACTAAACAATATGCTATCCGTGGGAGCCTTCAGGTCCATTCGAAATTTAATCTCCCAAGAGCAACAAAAGATGTTGAAAAACAAGATATAAAGCATTAATTGTCATACAAAATAATAATTGAAAGAGAAAACCTAAGAAAACTAATCAACGTATAAGATTTTCATGAATTAAACAATTTCCAAGAAAATATGAGGAAGAGAAAAGGAGGGAGCTCAATCTAAAGGTGAGGTTTCCACTTTCCACAGTCGCTACAATCAAACGAAGGGGTTGCACAGCTCTTAGATTATGAGATAGTATGTGGTGAAAATCTCTATGAACGTATGCAAATGAAGAAGAGGGGAAAGTGGAGAGATTAGCTATAGAAAGGGGTAGCTCAGAGAGAGAGAGAGAGAGACAGAGAGAGAGAGAGACCGAGGGATAGGTGCTGCCACATGAGGAAGTAGTGAATCTAGCAATGTATGCAGAATGGTATGTACCTTCTTTTAAAAAAAGTTGAAATGGTATACACTTTCTTATGTAACCTGTTTTAATTATTTGTATCTCCAAAAAAACATTCTACCTGGTTTTTCTTTGGGGGACAAATGAAGTCCTAATAACTTGGAACTTGATTTATTGGAAATATGACTTCCTGAACTTTAAATTCATGGAAAAATATCGAACTTAAATCTCATGGAAGTCAAAGTAATAAAGGACATAAAACTGGGCTTGTATTCTAATTTGAACCCGGAACCTAATGTTATTATGTTCCTAGTAAAAATGTCGATTTTTCTTTGGTTTGGGACATTGAAACCTAATTACCTTGACTAATCCTTAGTGCAAATTGAGGTTTTTAGGTAGATCTCCATCATCATCCCCTTGTTGAGAAAGATTTGACCTCAAATCTTTTGGGTAATCATCTCCCACTTGTGGTTACAATTCTGGCTAAAATAACATTAACCATTCGAACAAGTCTCTTTTGGTCTTAAGGACTCCTCTCCAATCATCATTCATGCTAATTTGAATCTAGCTTGGGGGAACACCTTTGGACACAGCTAGATTCCATTCCTTAAAGGTCTTAATGTCAGAACTAGGGACCTTAGGTAATGGGTCACAAAAAGTGAGGAAAAGGCTTAGATGGTCATGGTTCTTTGGTGGGTAGTTTGTGCTTAAAGTAAGCATTTCCCCTTCATCGGGTTTCACTATTATCTCCTCTAAAGTTTGCTCAAGATCATCCTCAACATTCTCTTCATTTTATCCTCTAACTCAACCTCCTCTACTGCCTTCCATTCGGCTAAGGTAATGACTCTTTGGTTTGTACAATTTGATACTAAATTTCCAAATCCTTGGCACTTAAAACATCTTTGGATGCCCTTAAGAATGGTTTTAGGTCTATTTTGAGGTGGTTGGCTGTTTAGTGGGGCTGGGGTCTTTTGTGGGTGGAGAGTGGGGAAACCGTGGGTTTAGGAAAGGGATTAAAACTCCCCTCGTTGATAGGTTGGTTCGGGGGTGAAGGCTTAGAGATCTCATGCTTGAAAGGCTTGGCTTTTCTTTGTTACTCAACTTTATGAGCAAGAACACATACCTCACCAAAAGTAGTGAATTGTTGTAACTCCATCACGTTAGTATACGTAGTTTCAAGACCTCCTAAGTACCTAACAATGGTTTGCTCTTCTGGTTCTTGAATGTCACACTTGATTAGGAGTTTCACAAACTCTCTTGTGTATTCCTCAATGTTCAAGCTACCTTGGGGAAGGTTATGAAGTTGAGAACAGCTATCATTGATGTAAGTTAGGGGTAGAAATCGAGATTTTAACGTGGCTTTCATTTTCTCCCAAGTTCTGATTTTGGGTTTTTTACTCCTCACTCTTTTGGCACATAGGTTAGTCCACCAGGATGAGGTGTACTTCATGAGCCTAAGAGCAACCAACTTGACTTTCTTATCTTTAGAAACGTCCTTATATTCAAAATGCATTCAACGGTGTGTAACTATTCCAAGAATTTATTTGGATCAAGCTTGCCTTCAAACTCGGGGATTTCAATTCTAAAATAATTGGAGTTAATAAGCTGCCTTCATTCTCTTCTTTACCTTCTAGATGATTATCCCTCACTTGAAGAACTCAAGGGGTTGCTTGCTGCCTCAATTTTTTCACCGTGGCTGGAACTAGTGGGGCTAGCATGCATTTTCTGTTTTTGCTTTATGAAATCACCAAGCTGCTTTTTTTCAAGTACTCATTTTGAGCTTTGAGTTCTTGATCATGTTGAGCATCCTCATTGATTTTCCTTATCAATATCTTGTTTTAGGCTAAGAGAGATTGATAATTCTTCATGATTGCCTCAAACGTTTCATCCAAGCTCATACTTGAACTCACCTGGTAATCGTTTATGTGTTTGGGCTGATTTATGGAATGTGTTTAAGGAATGTGTTTGGATGGCTTTGGGGCATGTGGGGGTGGGTTTCAAGCTAAGATGAAACTTGTTCTGATACCAAATATGATGTCTCTACGAAGGGAATCATCAAACACTCAAATCTGATTTCAAATGCAAGAGACCAAAACTAAAATTAAACGTGAGTCTAAGTAGAATCCGAGAGTGAATGAGGGATAAATGTAAGCTAAACTCTTACTTAGATATAGATATCATTGCTAAGCTTGAGTTTAGGGCCCTTAAACTCAATTAGGATGGAGATATTATTACCTAATCAAGGCTTAAGACTCACTTGATCACCACTCTAACCGGCTTAGTTAGAGATAAGCAAGTTAAGTGTTTAAATGAAACAAGAGCAATGCTCTCAATTCAATTTCAATTTCAAGGGAAAAAAAACTTCGCACAAAATGAGGTCCCTAAGGCCCTTATATAAACGTCCCTAGGATGCCTAAAAAGGTTTGAGAGGTTTCTTCAAGGTTAAGAACCCTCTAACCTAACATAATCTAGCCTAATCTAGCTTAGTTAAACTGGTTTCAACTAAATATGATTTAATCAAGCTAATTACAACTTTATGCACCAAAATAAGCTACATTATATTGATTACGATCAACCTAAGTAAGCAAGTAAGTAAGCAAGCAGCTCATCAAATGTGAGAGAAAAGTAAAAAGTGGCCTTGTCTCCATGGCACTTTACGGCTGACCAGTGAGGTTCATTTTGTATTTCTTCATTTGTTTCCCATTGGATCTTTATTTGGCCGATGAGAAAGGCTTATGATTGTATCTAATATCTCTTTATCTTTCTAAACATGCTGCTTAGATAAGATTAGATAGGCAGAAGGCTAGTAATCCTCCATGGCATCAATTAGCTCCAACTGGGCAATTTCTGGCTATTTTTGGGCACCTCGTTCACCTACAAAAATAGAGCATGATTTGGATTTCCTTACATGGGGGGAAACCTTAAGATGTCTCCTAACTCCTCCAAGTGGAAATTCAGAATCATGACTTCATTTGCTGCTCCAAAACCTTGACTGAATCAGACTGGTCAGAATTGGGCTCTTGCTAACACTGTTTGCAAAATAGAGTTGGTTCTCCTATTTTTACACGACTTAACCCAAATATTTTTACATGCCTTAAAAGATAAACCCAAATATCCAAAAATATCAAACTTAAACGTCAAGGTACATTGTGGTTCAATCGAGCAGTTTGGACAGTTTGGATTTAATGGTTGATTTGGGTGGGCAAATCAAGTCCTAATGACTTGGAACTTACTTTATTGGAAAGATGACTTCCTGAACTTCAGATCATGGAAAAATATTGAACTTAAATCTCATGGAAGTCGAAGTAACAAAGGACACAAAATTGAACTTGTATTCTGATTTGAACCTGGAACCTACTATTATTGTGTTCTTAGCAAAAATCTGGGTTTTCTTTGGTTTGGGATGTTAAAACCTGATTACCTTGACTAAACCCTTAGTGCAAATTGAGGTTCATGGGCAGATCTCCATTAAGGCCCTATTTGGTGAGAAAAACTGGAATGGAACTTGAAACTTGAGGGTTCAAGTTCCTTTCCTTAT
>NCQV01098725.1:0-10775 GCA_002740545.1 Lophocereus schottii
TTTTGAGGGAATTCGAAGAAATTTGTTCTATGATGCATTTCCCTAATATTCCTATTAATGTTGTGTGAATAAAATTGATTCTTTTTACTTTGAAAGATTCTACTAAACATTGGATGTATGACTTGGCTGCTAATTCTGTAACTTCTTAGAATGATTTTGTGATTGTTCTTAAGAAAATATTTCCCTTATGCTAAGGCTGTTAAGTTAAGGAATGAAATCAATCAATTTGTGCAACTAGATAGGAAATCATTGTGAAAATATTTTCATAGGTTCAAGACTTTGTTGGCCCAGTGTCCCCATCATGGTTTAGACCAAGCACATTTGTGCCAAAATGTATATGAAGGACTAGACCAACAGACTAGAACCATGGTAGAGTCTATGTGTTAGGGTGGCTTTCTTTCTAAGAGCGCCATAGTTGCTTGGGAATTTTTAGAGGACTTAGCTGAGAAAACCATGCAGTGAAAAATCACTTGTGATGACAGCTTGAGTTCTAGATTTTCAAGGGGTGGGTTACATTTTGTCTCTAATGTAAGTTACTTAGAGTTTAAGGTTGCTGCTTTAGAAAATATATTGAAGGGATTGTCTCCCCAAATGACCCAGTTGTCCTAGGCTCCTTTAGTGTCTTGTTCTCATTGTCAGGCCCTAAACCGTTCTTTGAGTTCTTGTCCCTATTTTGCTCACCAGTTAGCAACTAGGCAGGAGCAAGTGAGTGTGGCCTTCTAGAGACCTAAGAACGACCCATTCTCCCCTTATTATAACCCAGGGTGGAGAAATCATCCTAACGTCTCTTGGAGTAATAGACCAAATGCTGCGGTTCCTAACTCCCAGCCCATCTCTCACCCTTCTAGTCCGTTTCAGAGATTGGCTTTTCCAGGTGTGCCTAATGCACCTAGACCTCCACCCCCTGTAACTCAGGTTTAACCTCCTCCTTGTTACACTGAAATTGATAAAATAGAGGGGAGAATTAATAATAATGTGGAGAGAATGATTAATGCTAACATGGAGAGAATGGTGAGAATGATGACTGAATAGTTTTCCCAATCAGCATCGTCTTTGAGGGAGTTAGGTACTTTTCCAAGTCAACTAAGGTGAACCCTAAGGGTCACGCCCTTCTTCTTCAGCTAACCCTAATGAGCCCGTAAGGAAAGTGAATGCAGTGATATCTCTCCGTTCTTGTTGAGAGATTGATAACCAAGTTAGAAATCCTAATGAACCCTGCAATTATCCTCACTAGTTCTTCCAGAATTCCTCTTCTTCTTCTTCACCTCCAGAGACTGGTTCATCCAGTGAGTCAACGGATGCTACTGATGGTGTCCCCAATGATTCTGAAACTTACCTTCCTCCTAAGTCACCATCTAAGAAAGAGGAGCTTAAAGAGAAAGACTCCTCTGATTCAGTTGGCCCTTCACCTTCTAAGGGATCTTCTCCTTCTCCTCCTCCTTCTTCGTTTGAGAAAGTCCATATGTCTTTGCCTCCTTTTCCCCATAGGCTTAAAAGGAAAGATCAAGCTCATGTTGATGAGATGAGAGAAAGCTTATCTCAAGTCAAAATCAACATTCCTTTACTCGATGTTATTCAGTAGATGTCTCCATATGCCAGGTTCTTAAAGAATCTGTGCACGATCAAGAGAGCTACTAATGCCCCTAGAAAGGCTTTTTTAGCTTCTAGGGCTAGTTCTATTTTATCTCATCAGATCCTAGTGAAGTATAAGGAACCTGGTTGCCTTACTATCTCTATAGTCATAGGGGACTAGCTCATTCATAAAGCTTGGCTTGATTTAGGGGCCAGTGTCAACTTGATACCCTTCACTGAATATGAGAGGTTAGGGCTAGGTGAGCTAAAACCCACCAAGATGGTTATTCAATTGGTTGATAGATCGACAGGATTGCCTAAGGGTATAGTTGAGGATGTGCTGATCAAAGTGGGTGAATTCATTTACCCAATGGACTTTGTTGTGATTGAGGTTGAGACGATGTCCAACTTAGCTGGTCAAGTCCCTGTGATTCTAGGCATCCTTTCTTGTCCACTGCCAATGTCCTCATTAATTGCAGGAATGGTATGATAAGACTGTCTTTTGGTAATGGCTTTAGAGCTAAACATCTTTACCATGCAAAGACAGCCTTCTAGTTTTGATGATAGAGTTCTCTAGTCTTCACTGGGTGGAGGATTCTATGCTTGATGGTCCTTTTGATGATGTGTTTGCTGCTGAGTAGTTATTTCTTGTAAATGATGAGCCTGAATACAATGTTTTTGAGTTTGATGACTTGTGCTCTACTGCTGATTGTTTGCTTATTGTTGTGTCTGAATCTGCTTCTAAATCTATTTCCCCTCCTGCTCTTGAATTAAAACCTCTCCCTGATTCTCTCAAGTATGCATTTCTAGGACCTGATGAATCTTTACATGTTTTCATTACTTTTGACTTAGACCAAGACCAAGAGGATAAGTTGATTGCCTTACTTAGAGAGAACAAGGAAGCTTTAGATTGGACTTTAGGAGATATTAAGGGTATTAGTCTTTCTATTGTGTAACATAAAATTAATTTAGAGGACAATGTTAAGCCCTACCATGACCGTCAAAGGCGTTTGGACCCGACTCTCCAGGAAGTAGTTAGGAAGAAAGTACTAAAGTGGTTAGACCATGAGATTATCTACCCCATTTTTGATAGTGAGTGGGTTAGCCTCGTTCAATTTGTTCCTAAAAAGACCGGTATCACCGTGATTAGGAATAACAAGAACGAGTTAGTCTCTACTCGAGCGCAATCTGAGTTGCGTGTGTGTATAGACTATAGGAAATTGAATGCTGCCACTAGGAAAGACCACTTTCCCCTTCCTTTCTTAGACCAGATATTAGAGTGGTTGACTGGGCACTCCTTTTTATTGCTTTTTAGATGGATACTCTGACTACACCCAGATGTCTTGCTCTTGAGGATTAGGAGAAGACTACTTTCACCTGTCGCTTTGGGGCTTATGCCTTTAGATTTATGCTGTTTGGATTGTGCATTGCCCCTGTTACTTTTCAGTGATGTATGATTTTCATTTTCTCAGTTCTAGTTGAGCAATGCATGGAAATTTTCATGAATGACTTTTCTGTGCTTGGCTCTTCCTTTGATGATTGCTTGTTTAATTTGAGAAAAGTTTTGGAAAGGTGTAGAGAGAAAAAACTTGACTTTGAACTGGGAGAAATGTCATTTCATGGTTAGAAAGGGGATAGTCTAAGGCCACATTATTTCTGAAGATGGAATTGAGATAGGCAAGGTTAATACTGATCTGATTGTTAATCTTCCCCCTCCGACCTTTGTGAAAGAGGTGAGGTCTTTCCTTGGACATGCTAGCTTCTATCGTCGCTTCATTAAGGAATTTAGGAAGATTGCGAAGCCCTTGTCTAACCTGCTAGCTAAAGATGTGCCTTTTAGTTTTCTAATGAGTGTCTTGAGGCATTTTCTAAGCTTAAGTAAGCCTTAACCTCTGCTCCTATTCTTTATCCTCCCATTTGGGGAGAACCTTTTGAATTGATGTGCGACACATTTGATTATGCTATTGAGGTTGTTTTAGGATAGCTATTGACAAGAAGCCTCATGTGATTTACTATGCTAGTCACACTTTGAATGATGCCCAGCTGAATTATATTATGATTAAGAAAGAATTTTTGGGTGTGATTTCTGGTTTTGAGAAGTTTAGACCTTATTTGATTGGGTCTCCTATGATTGTTTACACTGACCACTATGCTCTTAAGCTCCTTCTTTCTAAGAAGGATGCTAAGCCTAGACTTGTTAGATGTATCTTACTTTTGTAAGAATTTAACTGTGAGATCAGGGATAAGAGAGAGGTTATGAGAACCTTCTAGCTGATCATTTGTCTAGGATTCTCTATCATAGAGAGAGTGAGTCAACTGTTTTTGAGTGCTTCCCTGATGAGCAGTTGTGCACTATCCACCCTGATCCTTAGTATGCTGACATTGTGAATTACTTAGTTGTTGGTAGGATCCCTGAGGGTTGGAATAAGAATGATAGATATAGATTCTTCCACTTTGTGAAGTTTTTTGTTTGGGATAATCCTTATTTGTTTAAGTACTACTCTGACCAAGTTTTTAGGAGGTGTATTCCCCATAATGAGGTGAGAAGTGTCCTTCCTTTTTGTCATGATCAAGCATGGGAAGCATTTTAGTGGTACGAAGATTGCCGCCAAACTTCTTCAATGTGGTTTCTACTGGCCTATTTTGTTTAGGGATGCTTTTGAGTGTTGTAAGAGTTGCCCTAGGTCCCAGCAGTTGGGTAGAATAAGTAGGAGAGGCATGATGCTACTGAACCCCATCATTCTGGTGGAGGTTTTTTATGTGTGGGGCATTGACTTTATGGGACTATTGTCATCTTCCTTTGGGAACGAGTACATTTTGCTAGCTGTGGACTATGTTTTTAAATGGGTTGAGGTCATCCCTTCTAAGGCTAATGATGCTAAGGTTGTTGTTAATTTCCTTAGGGAGAACATCTTTGCTAGATTTGGCATGCCCCATGCTATTATTAGTGATCAAGACACTCATTTTAAAACAATAGGTCTTTTGATGCCTTACTGAAGAGGTATTTAATTGTCCATAGGCTTGCTAACCCCTATCACCCCAAACCCGTGGCTGAGTTGAGGTGTTTAATCGGCAGATTAAGGAGATTCTAGAAAAAACAGTGAGCAAGAATAGGAAGGATTAGGCTAAAAAGCTCGTAGATGCCCTTTGGGCCTATAGGACGGCTTTCAAAACTCCCTTAGCTATGTCACCTTATAGGGTTATTTGTGGTAAGCCTTGTCATCTCCCTGTTGAAATAGAGCATAGACTTGGTGGGCCATTAAGTAGCTTAATTATTACTTGAATCAGGCTGGTGAAGAGAGACGACTGTAGTTGAATGAGCTTGATGAGATTAGAGTTGAGGCTTATGAGAGTGCTCATTCTTATGAAGAGAGGGTGAAATTGTTTCATGATAAGCATATTCTTAGGAAAGAGTTTGTCCCATGAATGAAAGTACTCTTATATGACTCTAACCTCCATTTTGTAGGGAAGCTAAGATCCCGATAGACTGGCCCTTATATTATCTCACGTGTTTTTCCCTATGGTGCAGTCAAGATTCAGGACCCTGAAAGCGGTGCCACCTTTAAAGTGAATGGCCAAAGATTGAAACAATTTCTGGAGTTGCCAAGAAGAGAAGATGTGGAGTGTCTGATACTCTGCGAGCCGAGTCCTGATCGGTGATTGTGTTGAGATTATAGCTCGGGTGTATTTAGCTCCCGACCTGGTTTACCAAGAATTTCTCTTCTCCTTTTCCCTTTTTCTCCTTTTGCTTTTTCTTTTCTTTTTGTGTAGTTGGCTATTTTTCTTTTTCTCTTTTGTATGTTGCATAGTTGTTTTTAAGTCATGTCCCTTTTGTTTTTGCGTCTTGTTTTTTATTTATTTTCTTTTTAGGTTTTATTTTGGGTTTTTTATTTCTTTTCACTTCCAATGAGGACATTGTTATATTTAGGTGTAGGGGTGGAGAAACTTTGAAAAAGTTTGAAAAAATTGAAATTGAAAAAAAATTTAAAAATTGAAAAAAATCCTTAAAAAAATTAAAACTTTAAAAATCCTTAAAAATTGAAAAATTTGAAAATCCAAAAAGATTTTTGTTTTGTTTTGGGAGGTTTCGTGCTATTCTGATTTGCTTAAATCTCCTGTGCTTTGATTATTAGTTTGTATGTAAGCGTGATCTGCATGATAGGTCTCCGTCCTCTGTGTGTCGTTCTAAGCCTAATTCTAACCCAATTATTCATTATTAATGTGTAATCCAATCCCTATTTATACCTTCATCATTTTTTTAGGGTCTTAGTTTTCCATTATTGGCTCTCCGACTTGTCTTTGACATGATCACTTTGTTGTTTTTGTTTGCATTGAAGAAAAAAAGAGAAGAGGAAAAAATAAAGAATGGGAAAAAAAATGAAGAAAATTGACCAAAAAAAGAAGAGGAAAAAAAGAAAAGAAAGGAAATGAAATAAAATTAGGAATGACAAATGTCCCTTTGAAGCATGTGCTACTGAGTGTTATCCTTTGAGGCAATACTGCTACTCGAAAGCTTGCTTCCTATGTTAATAAATCAATAATATAGTTTGTGTCAGTCAAGTGGGATTGAGTTTGATTATAGTAAGCCTAAGTCCTAGGACGATGATGCATTTACACACGAGCATTGGGATGGATTCAAAGTCTTGATATACAGTGGGGTGAAAAGTTAGTGCTTTGATGTCATTCATAGGATAGCAAGCCTTGATGAGTATAATCTTGTTTAACTGCAGGCCAATATCATTGCTACATGGGTGATTTAGTTGATTAGAATGTATATATATCTTTCCCCAGTTTTGTACATATTAATTTTTGAAAAAAAAACCAAAAAAAAAAGATTTTTGAGTTTCTGTTTATGTCTTCTTTTAAAGATTTTGTGGATATATCTTCTGTAAATCCTCACAACACCTTACTCATCTACTAGGGGTGACCTAGGGGTTTAAAGAGCTTGTTGTACATGCTAAGTGTAACTGTGATTCCTACGAAAGTGAGTTAGGATTTTATTTTCTTTTCTAGGATTGTTAGTTTTGTTTTACTCGAGGACGAGCAAAACTTAGGCGTGGGGGTATTTGTTCAACCAGAAATTAGGTTAAATTTATACCCTTTATTATCTATTATTTGCTCGAAATAAATTATTAGTTTAGGATTTTAATATATTTTTATTTATTTTGTAGGAATTTGGAAACTTGAAGAAAATGGCTTGCAAAACGGAAGAAAAGATTGTTTGGATCAGATAATGGAACAATCGAAGCCCAGATCAGCAGCCTACCTTTTTTCTTCTCTCACTAGGCCAAGGACCAATTCGCTTCTCCCTTTCCCTTATTTCCTTTTCTGTCATGGCCCAATGGCCCGTGGCCCACTTATGTTTTTTTCTTTTCCCAGCCCAGCCTTTCCGATCTCCCCCTCTCACTCTTTCACTTAAGGGCATGCCCTTTGCACGTGAGTAGCAGATTTCGCCCCAATCTCTCTTTCTTCTTCCTGAGTCCCACGGCTATTTGCTGACCTAGAAAAACTCGAAAAGAATAGAGCACAAAGCAAGCTTTTCACCTTCCCCATTTTCATCCTTTACTCTCTCTCTCCCCATATCATTTAAGCCATTATCGTCACCATCATTCATTCATCAGTTATAAGAGTTGATTGAAGGGCAAATGAAGACGGGGAGTGGTCGGCGTTCTTCAAGGGCCTTTAATAGAGGATCGAAAATGGAGCTTTAGGGGAAGGCCAAAAGCAGAGCAGCGGCAGAGGAGGGTAGAAAGTAGAAGTAGTATTAGAATTTTCTTTCCTCAAGTTTCAGTTTTCGTTTTTGGTGTTTTCAGATCCTATTTACAATTTGTCAAATTACTATTATTGAATTTGCATTCATTGAATTCAATTTAAGCTTTCTGATTTGGTTGAAATAGTTCTGATTTGGGTTCGAATTAATGTGGTTAGCGAATGAGATTGATTCAGTTTAGTGGTACTTGGTTATGGCAATGCGAAAGTTCTTGGTTGTACCTTTATTGCTCTAATTCAGACCCTGTTATTGCTATGTTGTCTTGCTTCTGATCTAGATTTATGCTTAGTCGATTTTGGGTTCGATTACTCTGTTTCATGCTTGTGTTCACTTTCCCTTTGTTTCGTTAATTCAAGATCAAAGAAAGTTACAGCTGAGTGTTGGTGGGCTAAAATTGTTTGCAGATTGGTGCTTGATCCTATTTTGGTCTTTACAAATTAAAGTTCACAAGTTCCATGAATTAATATTGTTCATTTAGTTTTAAATTAGTTTAGAGTTTTTGGTAACTAAATTTCACAACCATCCCTGAGGACGACATATGTGATTACTACAACAAAAACCATGCAGTTACAAAAATTTACAACATCTATCTACAGGGCGAAAGGTCTCATCATAGTTAAAGCCTTAGTCTTGGCTGTAGCCCTTAGTCACTAGTTCAACCTTGTTTCTAACCACATTCCTTAACCCATTTGGCTTGTTGCTAAATACCCATTTCGTTACAATGATTGGATATTTATTAGATCGAGTGTCAAACTGGCTTAGTTCTTCTTGCATAGCTAAGAATGATAGTCTTCAAGAGCTTCTTGAGGTCGCTTTGCTTCTATGGCAGGCATAAATGCAGGAAAAGTACATAAATCTCTAAGAGAAGAATGAGTTCTTATACTTGAGTTGAGATTTGATATGATATTATTTATATGTTCATGTTTAGGGAATTTGTAGTCTTCCATTGGTTCTTGGAGACTTTGATCAGTGCGTGCTTCTTGCCTTGCTTTTAATAACTTCTTGCTTTTAGAGTTCTCAGTGTTTTCAACTTTAGGGGTTTTGACAATATTTTCTGATTGGTTCAATGTACCTGAAGGTAAACTCTAAGCTATAGTTTGTTGGATTCAACTCTTTCTTCTTTATCATTTTCAAGTCCACTGAGTTTGAGATCTTGAAATGAAGTTAAGCTAATGATTCTATCATTTTCTTCAACAAACACTATATAAATGCTTTCTTCAGCCATTTTGATTCTTTTTTATGTACTCCTTATGTTTTACTTATTAAGAGTATCCAACTAAGATACCTTCATAACTTCTTACATCAAACTTCCTAAGATTTTCTTTTCCATTGATGTTAATGAAGCACTTGCTGTCAAATGCTCTGAAGTGTGGAACCTTTGGCTTATTTCCTTTAAGGAACTTATACAGAGTTCTCTTTAGGATATGTATGATAAAGCATATGTTGAGAACATAGTTGTCAGTGTTCATAGCTCTAGTCCAAAAGCACTTTGGAAGATATCTTCACATAGTATTGCTACGGTGACATCCACCAAGGTTTTGTAATGCCTTTCCTTCCCTAGGAGGAATACTACATCACCAAGACACCATTATTGAATCCTTAAGGCTAAATTAAAAATTAAAACTAAATTTAAAAGACTTATGAAATAGGAAAGCATGGAAAATTTCCTTTCTTTTGTTTCTTTAAACAAAAAGAAAGTTGTTAGGTCTCACATGAATAGTCGTACAAAGCAAGAACTAAAGATTAGTCAACCCAATTATGCACTATTAGTAAATAATTATGTTTCTTACTCCATAAGTTATCCCCTCGGAGTTTGCATCGCTTATAATAAGGAGCCACTAAAATAGAAAGGAACAAAGTTTTCATGGGCCATACACTCAGACATCAAACTAACTTATATCACTCTTACGGGAATGTTACTAGATGTTTAGGGGTGGGATATGTGGCGCTAACCCTAAAGAGAACAATGAAGCCAAATTAACAATCTATTACAAAATTACAAATCCAAAAGATATAGCTCAATATCAATCAAATAACAAAAGGAGCATTTGAACAAAATAAAGCAATGCATCAACATCCCCTAACATATAATAACAAACAAAGAATTATTCATCCATGAAGATGAAACTTACTCTAAACCTAGAAAAAGCGAGAAAAGAGGGGGTGAGCAAAATGCACGCTTACTGAATAACTACCACCCTTAAAACCCAAATATTGGCACACCATTCATTACATAATAGCACTTAGATACTATTGGTATACTGGTAGGATATGCATACTAGTAGCATAGGGTAAGAAATTACTTTTGTAAACTTTCTAATATAATGAAAATAAAACCTCGATTCTACTGGATGCTAAATATAAAGTTCATAAAAATGACACATTTCAACCATGTAAAGCACTTTCACTCACCTATAAGCTGGACGCATGCAAACAATGTGAAAACACATTTTCAGTTTCAACTGAATGAAACTGAAATCCCTTTGACATTATTTAGGGGTAAACCCCTTAGAAAATCCCCACACTTCACTTATTTGAGTTAAAACTCATTCCTAGGGCATTTATTTGTTGCTAGTCATTAGCTCCTTCTCAATACAATGAAATGCATACCCTCTAGACACTTAGGGTCCTAGGAATCACTAAATTCTGTGATGTACCTTACCCTCGTCTGGATAATATTAATTTGAAACGCATTAGATTAAATTTTTGGAAACCCAAAAATGTATTAGGAATTCTATGGCCTGGAACCTATAAGCTACACAATTATTTGGACCCCAACCATAATCTAAAGCCCTTAAATCATTCACAACAACAAAGTGTTTTCCCATGAACAAGAACTTTCACAAGAGAATCCATTTTTTAAATCTTTAACTACTCAATGAACTTTATTTAGAAATTATAATAATTTCAAAAACTTGATAGAGCATCCCAAGCAATTGAATAGCCATAGCAATATGAACACGCTTCTATAAAGCGTAAACACACATTTGGGAAAATAACACTTTATAACACAAGTTTACACATTGAGAGCTTATCACCTTCCTGATCTTGCATCCAGCTCAATTTACACGTCCTTAACACTGAAATAATTCAATAAAGCATCTCAATTACGATAAAAGGAATGCCATGGAGAACTCACATGAGCATTCACAAGGCGATCAATTACTTAGCATAAATGAAAGAGCTTCTAAAAGTTTCTAGGTATAATTCTCTTTCTCCATTCTCGCTATTTGGCTTAGTAATGTGAATCTAACCGTATAATCATTGTTTACTCCAAAATTAAAGAAACTATTTATCTAAATCTTCTTCACTTAAGACCCATGCCCAAGTCTTTTCCAAAGGCCATTGTCACCATAATATTTTCAATTATTCAACATCAAACCCAAGCTAGTTAAGAGGGTTCTTAGCATACGTAAACTCCTTTTTTTTCCAA
>NCQV01098725.1:16044-28757 GCA_002740545.1 Lophocereus schottii
CCAGAAATCCTATTTAAGCATGAGCTCAGCCGTCCTTGGTAATCCCCAATTTTGACTGAGCTCATATTCCCTTTTTGGTTCATTTTCCCTAACTCTCCCTTGATTTAGAGGGATTTGACCATATAGTGCTTCTTCTAAAGTCGTTGCCTTATTTTAATCCCTTTTTTGACTTTTTGAAGGTAATTTCAAGATACTCAAGGAAGAGGGGCAGCTACAGCCTAGAAAAAGGTAAGGTGAGAGCAAGGATGATCTCCCAAAGGCCTGAGCGGAGCAAGTGAGCAAGGCAAAGATGAAGCTTTCAGGGCACAGTGACGGGCCCACAGTCGATAGCTTGACCATCGCTTACCTACAGTTTTCCAGGAGATGGCGATGGCCGTTGTTTTCACGACAGGCAGGCAATTGTCATGTCAGTAGACACCCCTGCTGGGCAACGGCCAAGGTGTCTCCAGGGCAACCCTTATCGTATTTTCCTAGTTTACTTAGCATATAAATAACCCATTTTGCCTAATTATGAGCATGTTTGATTTTCCTCTTATAAAATCACTTTAAACACTTTCAAGGCATAATTTTAGGGTTAAGAGTGATTAGGGTTCTTGGGTTTTTGTTGATTGAAGATCTTAAAGACTTTCATTCTGTATTAGATTAGTCTAAGCTTGTTCTTCTTTCTCTCTCTGTTCCTTTTTAGTTAGTTTTGTTTACCATATTTGGTCATGCTTGGTTATGATTGTTGGATTGTTGAGATGATGATTAGTGCGTAGTTTCCTCAACTTGGGTTGGGGATTAGAAGCTAGGATGGCATAATAAACTTCATGTGAACTTGTCGTCCTTAATTTCTAAGTTACTTAGGGGTCTCATTTTGTACCTACCAAGTGTTTGATGAAATGCCAAGAAGAGCATTTCATTCGATCCTTAGGGTGAATAATCACACCGAGAGGTGAGTGTTCGCCTTTTGTGGATAGAAGAAGAGAGAACAAGTCTTAGGTATGAAAATAACCCAAGGCCTTGTTGGCCATATTGCACCTCAAGCTTCAAGCCCCCAAAAAATAGGTGGCGTGGTGATTAAGGCTACCCTTGCTCTTCGAAAGGAGGTTTGGGCGGTCTTAAACAAGCCAATCACCCCCTTTATGAATCATGTGTCGATTAAGTCAAGTTCAAGAATCCATGCCTAGTATAAATAAGTAGCCACTAGTGACTAATCCCTCGACCCAACTTCTTCCCCTAATTGAATTTTAGACTACTATTTTGCCTAACCTTTGTTTCTTTCACTCTCAAACTTGCTCTTTGCCTCTCTGGATTCAACCTGGTCACTGGACAACACCCAAGTACACGTTGATAAAGTATTCACTTGTGGTATAAATTTTAAGCTTATTTCTAAGCGAACAAATTTTTAGTGTCGTTGAAGGGGAATAAGATTCCTTAGGTATCATAACTTAATGTGTGGTTGCATGCTAGAGTTTTGTTTTCATTTTGTTCCTTTGTTGTTATTCTTTCTTGAGTTGGCTTACCTCCTTTGGTATTACTTGTTGTTACATGCACAGGAGAAGCCAAGGTCGGGTGATTTGATTCCATTTAATCCCAAGATCGAAGCTACTCTCCGGGCTCTCTAACGACGTGCGAGAAGTTAAATGAGGGAAGGAAGGCAAACTTAAGAAGCCAACATGGATCCCGCCACAACACCATTGAGGGACTTCGTGATGCGAGATCCAAATGCCATTCCATCTAGCATTGTGAGACCGCCCCTTGAGGCTAACAATTTTCAGTTCAACCTGGCATTCATTACCCTATTTCAATAAGACCAATTTGGAGGGTATCCAATAGAGAACCCCAAGAACCACGTTGCTTCTTTCTTAAAGAAGTGTGACACTATCAAGATGAATGGGGTCTCCAACGATGCCATCCGGTTGAGGCTATTCCCTTTCTCCTTGAAGACAAGGCCAAGTCTTGGCTTTTGAACTGGATAGCCAATTTGTTCACTATTTGAGATGGTCTCTCCAAAACGTTCTTGTGCAAGTATTTTCCTACTAAGAAGACCGTCAAACTCCGAAATGATATCACCTCCTTCTCTCAAGTGGAGGGTGACTCTTTCTATAAAGCATAGGAGCTGTTCAGAGAGCTCTAACAGGAGTGCCCTCATCATGGCATCCCGGATTGATTGTTGGTGCAAACATTCTATAACAGTCTTCAACAACCGATGAACATCTCAATTGATGCGGTCATCGAAGGTGCTCTTATGGCCAAACCCATCAATGAAGCCTGAAGACATGACATCTAATAACTACCATTGGGTAAGTAAGATGGGACTCCCTAAACGAGGAGGAAGGCATGAGGTTGATGCCTTTAATATGCTTGCAAGCAAGGTTGACACACTTCGGCCAAAAGATAGATCAACTTCAACCTACTCCTCCTCATGGTGGCACCCCTAGTGGGTTAATTAGACATGCTTGTGTTTGTGAAGTGTGTGGAATTCAAGGGCATAGTGGGAATGAATGTTGTCTTAGCCATTCATTTTAAGATCTCACCATTGAACAAGCCAATGCCCTCTACCACTGCTCCAATACCTTCAATCTGGGTTGGAGACACCAACCCAACTTCTCCTACGAAAATCCAAATCCCCCTCCTCACTACCCCTTATAAAATCATCCTAACCCTCCTGGTTTTTAATACCGTGCCCCTAAATTTCAACCGCTAGAACCTCCACCTCAAAAATCTAACTTTGAGAGCATGTTGGAGAGGTTCATTTAAACTCAAAGTAAGACAAATTAGGCTCTTGGTGAGTCCGTGAGCCAACTCAATGCCAAGTTTGAGAGCTTATCCATACACCAAAAGATGGTGGAGACTCAATTGGCTCAAATTGCCCAACAAGGGAGCCACTTATGTTGACCTCACAGTCACCTTTCGAGCCAATCGGAGGCCAACCTCAGGGGCACATGAATGCCATTGCCTTAAGGAGTGGGTAGCAACTTGAAGGACCACAAGGACCTCAATTGCAGGTGGATGAAGGGTTGGTCTAAGACAAGGATAAGAAAATGTTGAAAGAAAATAATGATTTGGTCCCGAAAAATGGAGAGCAAGACAAGCATAAGGAGATCACAAAGCCTAGGCTGGTTGAGCCCTATCATCCACCGCCTCAAAGACTTGCCAAGGCCAATCTTGAGGTTAACTTTGGAAATTTTCTAGAGGTGCTCAAGAAATTACAAATCAATATCCCATTCTTGGATGCCATCTCTGAGATGCCCTCTTTTTCCAAGTTCCTAAAAGAGGTGCTGTCCAACAAAAGGAAATTTCAAGAAAATGTCATGGTTTCCCTCACGGAGGAGTGTAGTGCAATCCTCCAAAACAAGCTCCCTCCTAAGCTCAAGGACACGGGGACTTTTTCCATTCCTTGTGCTGTGGGGGATATCTCCACAAGCGGAGCCCTATGTGACCTAAGCCTTATGCCCCATTCAATATGCAAGAGGCTCCAAGTAAGGGAACTCAAGCCCACCACAATTTCAATCCAACTTACGGATCATTCCGTAAAGTATCCCATTGGAGTTCTAGAAGATATGCCTCCTTAAGTTGGGAAATTCTTCATCCCTTGTGACTTCGTTGTCATGGAGATGGAGGAGGACGTTCAAATATCTATCATCCTAGGGCGTCATTTCCTAGCCACGGCCAGTGCAATGATTGATGTCCAAAATAGGAGGCTCTCTCTATAAGTTGGTGAGGAGAAGCTTGAATTTAATTTTTCACAAGCTATAGCTTCTCCCTCCCTGGAGGATCTATGCTACCGGATTGATTCACTTGAAAAGATGGTACTTGAGGACATGGGAACTTCTAGGCCCCCCGGACCCTCTTAAGGTGTGCTTGATCGGGGTTTGTGGCAATGGGGTTGACCCTTACTCGGACGAAGAAATTGGAATCTATGCCAAGGTCTTCAACTTGGTCCAACCATAACTCCCTAGACAACAACCAAGGGAGGTTCTTAGTTTGGAGGTTCAATCCTCTAATGAAGACAAGAAGGGTGCCCTCAAGTTGGAATTAAAGCCCCTATCTTCTCATCTAAGGTATGAATTTCTTGGTCCCAATCACACCTTTCCTATCATTATTAGTGCTAAGCTTAGTGGTGCCTAAATTGAGAAATTGTTGTGTGTGCTTCAAAAGCATAGAGGCGCCATTGGCTATAGCATTGATGATATCAAGGGGATTAGCCCCTCATTTTTCATGCATTGAATTCTTCTTGATGATGAGCATCGACCCTTTAGACAACCTCAGTGTTGTTTAGATCCTAATATGCAAGAGGTCGTTAAGAAAGAAGTTGTCGAGCTACTTAATGTTGGAATCATCTATCCAATCTTAGATAGTGATTAGGTTAAGGTAGTTCAGGTAGTTCCTAAGAAAGGGAGTATGACCGTTGTCAAGAATGATCGAGATGAGCTTATCTCTACTCGGACGGCATAGGTTGGTGCATGTGCATTGATTATAGGAAACTCTCTGATACCACTCGAAAAGGCCATTTCCTCCTCCCCTTCCTTGACCAAATTTTGGAACGGTTAGCCACGCATTCTTTCATTTGTTACTTAGATGTATACTCGGGATTCTTCCAAATCCCCATCCACTTAAGTGACCAAGAGAAAACTACTTTTATATACCCCTACGGGACTTTTGCACCACATCTCCAGTTATAGTTGCTTTGTATCCCTTCCTCATTCTTGATCAAAGAGTTTTTGAAAGCTTTTTCAGAATGCCTTCAACTACTCTAACCTTCATGATGAGGTGTCACTTTAACATAGAAGTTTTGGTGTATTTTCCTCTCATTGCTACGATCATATCCAAGAATTTCTCCTTTGAATGCGACACATCGAAATCTAAGTAATATATATCTAAATTTTCTTGTCCCTTAGTGAGTTTTGCTAAAGATTTCTGAAAATTTTCATACTGGGCCTTTTTATTTCATCTTCGACTTTATGAATCTCGTTAGCCAGGTTATAAGTAAGTTTGAAAACTTGCTCAAGTCCATTTTTCCACCTCTCTAGTTTTTTGGTAGAGTTTCAACTTCTTTGCCAAAGTTACTGAACTCTTGTAAAATTCATCATAGAATTATAAAAACTATTTTTTATTATCCTTCAAACACTTGCATTTTTGGTAATAATAAGTGTAGTTACCATATAAACTTTTTTGTTCATATTTCAAAAGAGCAATTCCTTTTTTAAGGGATCTAATTTTAGAAAAATATTCTTCTTTAGCATTAACATGATGCACAATGATCTCGATTAAATCATCTATAGATATTTCAAAGAAGCGTTATTATACATGCTAAGCGGAATTACCTTCACCATCCCTAAGTATTGACTCTGCAGTACCCTAAAGACTCATAATTCTCCTTTGATTTTTTTTCATTGGCCATAAACGAGAGGTTGAAAACATCTTCTTCTTCACTTTCACTACTATTAGAGTCACTGCATGTCATCATCATTACCCTTTTGCCTTTTCCCTTGGATATCTTCATCTCCTCTCTCTTTTTCAAGGATCGACAATCTTTCATCATCTGTGACCTTTGACATTTTTTGCAAGCCTCTTACCAACATCACAATCTCATCTTGTGATGTATGCTTCAGATTTGAAGTCATCTTGACTTTCAAGGTTCTTGATTGCTTCTTTTGAGCCTCCCCCTCTGTCTGTGAGGTTTCTTCTTTCTCTTCCTATATGTGGATCTTATATGTCAAGAGTTTGCCTATTAGATCCTCCAACATTAGGGTCTTCAGGTGCTAAGCTTCTTCAATGGTTGTCACCCTAGATCTTGATTTGTTCAATGGGAGACTTCTCAGCAAGTTCTTGGTCATCTTATCATTTGTATAGATTTCTCTAAGAGACTTGAGATCGATGACAATTGTCATTGAATTTGATGTATGTTTCTTAAGGAGCATCTTGAATAGCTTTGGTCTATATAGATACTTATCTTTGATTCTCTTACTTGGTTTGTGCTTTGTATGCAGTTCACCAAGATATCCCACGCTTCTTTAGTTGTTTCATAAGTAGAGATTATGTTATACTTATTAGTATCTAAATCACAATATGGAGCATTAAGTGCCTTGTAATTTTCCATAAGTACGCTAAGTCAGCCTAGAATGAGGTAAATAGGGTAATATAAGATAATGCAATGTAATATATACACACAATTTATAGTGGAGTATGGCGAACTCAAGGATGTTACATAATAAAATTAAGGACACTGAAATAGAAAATCAAAGCTCATGGACTATTTTCATTAGGTTCACCCTCACCTAGGCTACTTCCTCTTCTAAGGACCATACCTTAAAATTCAATCAATTTGTATTAATCTACTCCAACATAATACAATCTGCAAGTGTCTACCCAAGGACCTCTATGACAACATTCTCTTTAGACCTCTTGAAGTCATTTATCTGAAGTCCCCACTAAGGAAGGATGACTCTGTCAATAAGTCCTCTTACATACAAGCAAGAATCTCTTAACATTCTTAACTCACAAGGATTCTTGAATGTGTGTGCAAAGATTACAATTATTTGGAAATTAGTCACTCAAGAGTACAATGACATTTAAAATATGAATTACACTTCTAATTCTTGTGTGTTGCATGCTCTTCTTCATTAGTAGAGGTAAATGTTTATAGGGTTGAGCAATGGATCCCTATAAAAAGTTAAAGGAAATAGTTGTTATATGTTTCATGATATTCCTTTGAATGCTTTTCTAATGATATCAACTAATTCAATGGCCTTGATGTCAGTTCACTTTTTTGATAATTGCTCAATCAGGTCTTAGCACCTTATGGTCAGAGAGGTGCTTCTTTAGCCATCATTTAATGTGCTACCTATTGCATCAATCATTTAATAAGGCAGATACAACTCTTTTATATTCCCTTGTTTATATCTTCTAGTTTTTAATTAGTTGATCTACAACCATCCCTTTTAAAACAAGTGTTTTTGGCCCCTCCTTGATTTGGGATTATTTTCAATGCCCTTTCTGAACTTCGCAATTCTAACTAGGTATTATATTATGAAAACCACATAGTTAATCTTGCTCTCTTGAAAATTGTTCAATAAATAATTAGCATTATAACTAAGTAATTATATTGTACTTAATTTAGCTAATCGTGTTTTGCATATTATCATAATTGGTAAATCATTATCTCTTAAGGAGCAGGATGCATAGCAAAATTTTACGCAAGTAGTGGACATTTGGCATTAACATAATTTAGCTTATGTTTCCTCATCATTGAATTGCATGTGTTACGGTAATTTTATTTAATGATCACATACATGCTAATTATAGAATACTGTAATTTATAAGAGTAGTATAAAAGTCATTTTAAACTCAATTCAATTTGCACTAATTTCAATGCTTTGACAAGGGTTCATTTCTCACAAGCATGTCAAGGTCATTAGTAAAAAGAGTTCAAGGCAATTGGCTGACTTTAAAGCTTTAGACAGTTAGTTTCCCAATTATCTTGTTAAGCAAGTCACTTGTGAAAAGACGAACACATTACAAAAGTTTAGGCACTCGTTCAAGCAAGATGTCACGACCTATTTTAAAAATGCCTTTGAAATCAAACTTATAATATCACATAAGCCACGTAGTCACATCACATTGAGTTGATTCTTTATCGTACATGTATGTATATAAATAGACATACTCATACGTGTGTACACACACTCACACGTACACATACGTATGCATATATACACATGTATAGATATAATTATGCAAATGCATATACATATATATTTATATATAACATATAGCTTATACATACATATATATATATATAGAGAGAGAGAGAGAGACACACACACACACACACACACACATATATATATGTATATATATGTGTGTGTGTGTGTGTGTGTGTATGTGTGCGTGCATGTGTGTGTGTGTCTATTTGAAAGTGAAGGAGGATTATTACTTCAAACAATGAGATATGAAAGGTAGGTACATAGAAGGGTTAATTTCACACCTTCCTCCGGCTAACACAGAACTATATATGGCATGCCCTATTCAAAAAAATACCTAGGCAATATCATTTGCTAAGTCAGAAAAAAAATTATACAACTGCAGCATCCTGAGAGAGAACCCAAGATCCCTTCTTTAATATCAGCAAAAGCAGGATCATGTCACAATCGCAACATTGGACATCCCTGGTTCATATTCTTCATAATCTTGCGCGTTAACCAAGCAAACGCACCAACGGAATAGACTGGCCAACATGAAAGGATTTAAAAACTTTTTGAATTAACCATGATGCCTGACATAGAATTTTTGCATCGCTAGCTCCACTCTTTTTTATATAATAGTTGCAAATCTATTTGATCCCAAATCTACCTTTCAAGAAACATAAGGACCACAAAATTTTGCCCACAATTTCCATATTCGACAAGTGCATATTAAAGATTCCAAAACCCTTGCTAGCTTTAGGCTTCCATATTTTTTCTCATGGAATAGGAGCCTTCTTACCATCTGAGCATTTGACAGTCCATGAGTATGTTCTGCACCTCCAATAACCTTGATCACTGCCTTTGGGAATATAAAGAATTGACCCCGCAAAACTTCGGCCGACGTAATTACTGATTAAAGTAATAGCAGTCTTCCCGCGTATGATAGTAATAAATTTGTCTAAGTTAATAAACATGCAGTTACTTTATCCACAAAGGGTGCTCATTGGGCCATCAAGAGTTTCTGCTAGTGAGCAGGACACTGAGACATCCTTTATGTACATTTGTTACTTGTAAAAAATGTTGTTGCACCATCTGAAGTATACCTCCAAAGAATGCTTCTATCTTCTATAACACTGGCAACAAATAAGAAACCCTAGCAAAGTTGTTAAAACATGTGAATAATAACTGTACTAATGTAATCTCCTCTCTAGCAAACAAGAGTAAATCACCAACAAAAATAATTTATGTGAGGTTCAATTTTTCACATCAAGGATGATAATTAAAATCCGGTATATTGGTAACTACATGCAAGTCTTTGAGTAGGTATTCCATTATGATGGTGAACATTTTATAGGGCGAGATAAGGTTCTCTCGACAAAACCCTTTCATAGCATCAAATAGGGAAGACATTCATTATTAAATAATACGTTGTCGGATACTATACTTATATTTGCATAAATCAAGTCAAATAATGTCAATAGGAAACCCAACCTTAGCATTACCTTTCACAAAAAGGGCACTACACTAACTCATAGACCTTCCTAAGATCGACCTTGAAAACACATCTGAGAGAGATACCTTTTCTCTTTTAATGTTTTACTAATGCAAAGGGTAGAAGGAGATTATCATAATATATATACCCATGATAAAAGCATATTGAGATTCATAAATGATATGAGGGAGCACCTTTTTTCAATCTATTTGCCAGCACATTTGACACAACTTTTAATAGTACAGTACAGTATGATACATGCCTATAATCCGTCACTTGTTTGACTTTGAGTATGAGAGTAATAGTGGAATAATTCACACCTTTGAGAAGTTTGTGAGAAGGAACTCCCCTACAAATGCTACCATGTGACTGCTAATGATATTCCATGACTTTTTTTAAAAAAAAACTTATAGTGTAACCATCAATCATTGGAGCTTTGTCATGTCTAATTTCCTATAGAGCTTGTTTAACTTCAGCTTCTATTATATTCTTATATAGTGGCAATTGCTAGTTAAGGGCATGTTCTTCTCGACTTATCATATATACTTATTACTAGCAATCAACAACTTTAGCACAATTCATCAACTTTTAGCACAATTTCGCATAATTCACACTATTAAGTATTTATTGAAAAAGCTCATTTACATTTTCTTCAATAGTTCAGCATATTTTAGCATGTTTTAACATGTTTGAGTATGATTCAACATGTTTCAGCATGATTTATCGTATTTAGGAAATAAACATCAATAGGTACTTCTCATAAATCAAACATGACATGCCTTAAACGACACCCTTTTCCCTGTATGCATAATAATTAGATCAATCATTTAAAGCTCAGGTTGACAACCACCAATCATGCCCACGAAGAAATCACTAAACATCTATTTGATTCTACAGTGTGATGATCCTGCTCCCCAGCCTCAATAAATATATTTTGGTCCTTGCACTTCTAGCTTTGAGACTAGCATGAAAAAACTTTGTGTTTGCATCACCCACTTTTACCCAATCATGCCTTCATTTATTCCTCAAGATTTTCTCCTCTACTATTAGCAGTTTATTCATATTAACTGCTAAAACCATCTCCTGATAAATTAAAGCTTAATCAAAAGGTATAGCCCGTAGGCTCAAATGAACATAGCCAAGTCCAGTATGAATAGCCTTAATCTTCTGCTCAAGATTATAGTCGAGATCCTATAGGATGCATACTCTTTCACATATGTTTCCCAAGCCTGTTAGACTAAAATGATGAACACTGGGTGTTTAGTCCAAAGATTACATGGGATTTGAAAGCATCCACTCAATATTGCCCCTGCCCTACGGAGCTTTATATAGACCCTATATACTTAGTCCTGTCATGTCTATTGCACCAAGTAAACTCTGCTCCTTGTGTTTTGATATCCAGTAAATTCAGATCATGAAAGATAGTTTACAGTTCATAATAGGTAGGAAAGTCAATTGCAACTTGTCTTATTCTTTTCTTTTGGGTAGAGCGTTACATTAAAATCTCCTGAAACAAGCTAAGGACCTGAGATTTGCCTAGAATGCATTGTGTTCTAAAGATAGACTCTCCTCTCATCCTGATTGGCTCCATACACTAGAGTAAAAACAGATTCAATATCCCCCATCTTAATGTGAGTGTGTATAAATTGCTCATAAATATAAATAGTTTGTAAACTCATAGTACAAGGATTCCAAAGGAGCCATATTCAGTTGTTATTGCATATACTGGCATTAGTGGCCACCCCGAATGTTGAGCTATCCAGGACAATACTTTTCTTTCCTTTTGCTAACTTACCTGAGTGTCTACAAAGCTAAAATTGCTTGTTTTTTTTAATTTTTATCTAGGAGTTTCTTCACCTCATGTTTTCTCAAGGGTTATTAAGGCCCCTAACATTCTATATAATCATTGTCATAGGAAAGTAAGAGTTGATTCCTATCCCTGACACTCCATGGTAGCTAAGACCCTTTCACAATTATCAACCTCACTTTCGAAGACATGAAAAGGGTTTATACCCACCACATTGAGTTCATAAGGAGTAGATATCTCTTGATGTGATCTTCTTTTGCGTACTACAATCTATGCTTCTTGGTTATTATCCATATCACCAACAATAATATCAGCTTCAACATTAGGTTGGTCTTTTTGTATATCGTAATCTGGAGCAACCTCTAGCCTTCTACTTCATTCTTATTTCTTTGATCGTTTCTCCCTCCCTCTAGGTTTCCGTTGTCATTGGACTTACTCTTAATCAGTTCCTACATGATCCAATCCCCTGAATTTCTAGCAAAAACTAGGTTTCCATTCATATTCAACTTTCTGAATGAAAGTTTTCCCATCCTCATCTTCTTTGTCACCTCAGTTTTATGAGGGCAGGTAATATCCACGTCATGCAACCAGCGCACCTGCATAGGAAATGCAATCTTGATTAGTAGTTATCTGTTATGCATAGAGAGCTTTCCTACTACACAGTACCGAGCCTGCCCTAGATAGTCATCAATCCATCATCATATTGGTAGATTAGGAAACGCACCCATAACATGACAATCCGCGTCATTTCCATCTTAAAATTAAAATCCTCACGTAAACCTTAATGTTAAGGGCTTATAATTCTTTGAATAAGGCTCTAATTTCGTGACAATCTCCAGACCCTTAGCACAGCTAAATTGGAATGAAAAATATCCCTTTTCATGGAGATTAATCTTGACAAGAGCAGCACATTTCAAGAATACGTTAACAAATTGTTCCATTTTCTTCAAAATGGTTCCAAACCTAAGACATAACCCACAAGGGTGTACCACCATTCCTCAACCCCGGCCCTTCTGCAATTACAACCATCCTCAATTTAATGATTATATCACCATTATGAATCACCGGAGGGATGAAAGCCAATTTAACACTAGATTTACAAATGTTATTCATAGAGACATTAGAATTACGAGATAAAAGCATAGACATATACCACATATCAGAATAAGCTGATCCCATACACCGGATAACTTAGGCAAACGAACCCCTCTCTAATGAATATCTTGTAGTACTTGAAATTGATGGATCTTTTGCCCAATATGAAATTGAATCCGTGCCTGAATTTGCTAAATTCACACTGATAGGCCGCATATTTCCCACGAAATACGCTACGAGGCAGAACAGCCATTGTTATGCTTCAAAGAAACTTGAGCAGCAAATTTTTCAAGTCCAACAGTCTTTTGCCAGTGGAGTATGTATGTATGTATATATGTATGTATACATGTATGTACACACACATGCACACATACATACATATATAGATACATAGATACATGCATACAAAGCTCTCTCTCTCTCTCTCTCTCTCTCTCTCTCTCTATATATATATGTAGATATGTATGTATTTATGTATGTGTCTCTATGTGTGTGTGTATATATATGTGTGTATGTATGTATGTATGTATGTATGTATGTATGTGTATATATACATACATAGATACAAGCATACATACATACATATATAAATATATATGCCTATATGTAGACAAGGATATATGTATGTGCATGTGTGTGTATATATATA
>NCQV01098727.1:0-11905 GCA_002740545.1 Lophocereus schottii
TAGGTTCGAATGTTCTTGGCTTTTTTGTGGCTTGTATTTATGGAGTTGGAATGTGCTTAAGAGGCAAGGGTGATCTTCTTCCCATCTTTAGAAAATGTATAAGTATTGAAGTAGCCATCATGCATCACTTTTCTATCAAATAGCCACGGTCTCGCCAACAAAAATGACAAGCATCCATGGGAATGATATCACACCACAACTCATCATAGTAGTTCTTTCCAATGGAGAAAGACATTAAACATCTTGAATTAACTTGTAAGCCTTTACCTTCATTGAGCCATTGTATGTTGCATGGGTAGGGGTGAGCCGTGGCTTGGAGGTTGAGTTTCTCCACCATGCTAAGTGAAGCCACATTTGTACAACTCCCTCCGTCAATGATCAAGGAGCATACCTTCCCTTGGACCATACATCTAGTGTGAAACATGTTCTCCCTTTGTTCCTCCTTGGCTCCTTTGATTCCACTCAAGGCTCTTCGTAACACCAACAAATTTCCTTTATCTGCCTCCTCTATGACCTCCTCTTGCTCATCCATGAAGTACACCTTCTTTTCCTCCTCTATTTCCTCCTCCTTAGTTGCCTCCCATTCAGCCAAGGAGATGAATCTCCTATTTGGGTACTCCGAAGCTGTGTCCAAGGCCTTGGCACTTAAAACACCTTCTAGTGTTCAAAGGGCTGGGGTTTGGTTTATTTTATGGGGCTAGGCCTTTTTTTGTGCAGCTTGGTTCTTTTGTGGGGTGGAAGAGGTTGGAACCATACGTTTAGGGGGTGGAAATGAGCTCCCCTTGTTAAAAGGTTGGCTCTTGGCTGGGGGTTTTGGAAAGTCTCTTTTGAGCAGCTTGGCTTTCTTTTATTGTTCAACTTTGTGGGTTAGGCTACATACCTCTTCAAAGGTTGAGTATTGTTGTAATTTAACTACATGAGCCTACCTAGTATCAAGTCCTCTCAAGCACCTCAATATAGTTTGGTCCTTGGCCTCTTAAAGATCACATTTGATCAAAAGCTTTTCAAATTCTCTGGTATACTCCTATGCACTCTTGGTCCCTTGAGTTGTGTAGTTAGAGTAACTATCTTGAAGGTAGGAAGGAGGTAGGAAATGATCCTTAAGCTTGGACTTCATTTTCTCCCAAGTTCGAATCTTGCCTTTCCTTTTTCTAACTCTTGTTAGTCCACCAAAGCAAGGCATCTTTCCGAAGTCTAAGAGCAACAAGCTTTACCTGCTTATCCTCCAGAATCTCCTTCTAATTAAAAAGTCTTTCCATGGTGTGGAACCAATCTAAGAACTCATAGGGATTAAGCTTCCCTTCGAACTTCGTGACCTCTACCTTGATATCACCAAGGTTTGATTGTTTTCTTCTACCCCTTCTTGGCCTTCTAGTAGGTTCTTCTTTACGACATGATCCAAAGGGATTGCTTCCTTCTTCATCTTCTTCACCGTGGGTAGATTTGAATGAACTAGACGAGAGAGAACTTCTAATGGCTTTGTTCTTTTGCTCCACTGACTCACTGACTTAGCGCCTTAGATACTCATTCTTGTTCTCGATTTCTTCATTCTGAAGCCTCATTGCTTCGTAATTCTTTATGAGGGCCTTGAATTTTTCCTCCAAAGACATACCTGTAGTCATGTCTCAATTGGCTTCTAGTATGGGTTCTTTATGGTTGGTTATGTTTGGGCTGTGGGTCAAGGCCAAGGAGAGACCTTAGCTCTGATACCAAAAATGATGTATTGCCTTAAACTCGCTCCACATTCAAACAACAAGAAGAGATTTAGATCAATTGAGAAAGCAAGCAACTATAAAAACTTAAGCTCACACTAGGATGGATAGTACGATAAAATCGAAACTAGCACCACACTTGGATATAGAAACACCACCAAGCTAAGTACTAGGGCCTTTAACAACCCCTTGGATACAGAAGCACCACCAAAGAGATGTTACCACTCTCGCTAGATCACCACCTTACTCGACCACAAGCACGGATGAGCTAGAAGAGAATTTAAGTGTTTAAAAGACCTATAGCTCAACTTCATTCATAAAATGATCACAACTATCTTACATAAGCAGTAAGGGGGTGGTTATATACTCCCTTCCCACTTGCTTACAACAGCCACAAAGTGAAAGCCAGCAAGTGCTACAATCGAGTTCCTAAAACAACCTACAAAAGGGAAGATGTAACTGGTAAGCAACACCTCTTTAGTTGTTGATCTTGAGCACTTAGGTATCGACTTACGGCCAAATCAAGTACTAATCTTCTGCTTGGACCTCTAAGCAAGTGCTTTACAAGTGGGTACCTCCTTAAGAATAGAAAAACAAGTCATAATCACAAAGTACAACCGGCTAGTCTTTACCCGAGTAAAGGGAATTAATTCCCTAACTTTGCCGGTGTATAGCTCCTCAAATGTGTAATTTGGCTGAGGTTTTTGATGGCTAACTAATAATATTTTGAAGGTAAGCCATAAAAGTCTAAGTCCAAACTTAGGAGGATTGGGTGCCAAAACAGGAGCATTTCTAGAACTGTTCAAGATTGGGAAGTTTTGCATACTTGACTTGTACACCTAATTTAAGTGGGCAAATGAACTCTTAATTGCTTGCAACTTATTTTATTATATCAAGGACTTCATGAACTTTAATTGGGGATGACTACATCCCAAATATACCCTAAGGACAGTTAGAGAATTAGGTGCATAAAACCAGGCTTGTGCACTTGTTTAAATCCAGGAAGGGCTGAAAATTGACTTATTAATAACTTGATCATTCCTTGGCCTTTGTGCCTGCACTTGGGCTCTCTTGCTAGTCCTGAGGGCTTGTATGATGTTCCATAGATGGACCTCCATCAAACATCATGTATGCTTTGTGGGAGAGGCCATGACCGAATAGCCTCTAAGTTGCTTTCATCTGCCTTGATTCCTTCACCAGAAACAATGTAACCTATGAATGTTACCTCGTCTGTGAAAAAGGTACATTTCTTAAGGTTACAATACAACCTTTCTCTTTCATGAAAAAGCATAATTTGATTGAGATGATCTTGACACTCTTACTCGCTCTTAGAATAGATCACAATGTCATCGAAGTAAACTACCACAAACTTTCCAATGTAAGGCCTGAATACTTGAATCATTAGCCTCATGAATGTACTATGAGCATTAGAAAGACCAAAGGGCATAATAATCCAATAGTACAACCCTCCCTTGGTCTGGAAAGATGTTTTCCATTCATCTCCCTCACGGATTCTGATTTGGTAGTATCCACTTCGAAGGTCGATCTTTGAAAACACTTGAGAGCCATGTAATTCATCGAGCATATCATCAAGCCTAGGTATGGGATACCTACACTTGATTGTGATTTTGTTTATGGCCCTACTATCCACACACATACGTATTCCTCCACCCTTTTTGAGAACTAAAAGAGTGGGCACAGCACACAGACTTGAGGACTCACGAATCAAGCCCTTAGTCATTAGTTCCTTAACTTGCCATTGAATCTCTATGGTTTCCTTGGGATTCATTCTGTAAGCTGACTTATTAGGAAGGACAAAACCAGGAATGAGGTCAATGTGGTGTTGGATATCTCTTTTAGGACATAAACGCATGGGTATCTCGTCAACAAACAAATGACAGAATTTTTGTGCGAGTGTTTTGGCTACGGGCTGAGTGGGTAAGGGAGTTTCTGGCTCATCTTGTATACTAAATATCCACTCTTTAAAGGCCTTGAATTCATGCTCGGAAGCCTTTAACAATGGCTCACTACAAGTGAGAAGCAGAGTAGATTGGTTGGACTTGTTTTGAGACTTATTTTTGTGGAGCTTAGATGGGGATAAAGGGGCTACGGTCATCTTCTTACCATCCTTAGTAAAGAACTAAGTGTTCAACTAACCATTATGCATAACCCTAGGGTCATATAACCATGCTTTTCCCAAAAGCATATAACAAGCATCCATGGGAATTATGTCACACCAAATGATGTATCTTCTTACTAACCAAAGGCTACAATCAAGGTTAGATTGCAAACAAGCTAAAGGATACGCAAGGATAGAATATTAGTTCTAAGAACCTAGGAAGAACTGGCTGGGATAGATAGTTTCTAAACAGACTTATAGATACAGAAACACCCCTATGAATCAACTTATGATCCTTAATCCTTCCTAGGTTGCAGAAACACCACCTAAGGAGTGGTTAAGACTCACCAGGTCACCACTTTACCTGGCCCAAGCAAAGATAAGCTAGTTGGAGTTTTTAGAAGGAAATCGAGGTTTGGAGCAAAGCTTGACTAAAATCTCTTTCATTTTATTTGTTCTAAAGATACATGCTAGCAAGGTCTTGCGTAAGCTCCTCTCAAGCTTCCTAGTTGCTTAGGGGTTTCCTTAATCATAGGAAACCTCTAATCTAACTTAAAACAAAATAGATTGCAAACCTAGGTTAGCTTAATCCAGGTACATCACTAGTTCCTAACTAATTACATGTTTAATTATGCTAAACTCAAGCTTGAACATGTCATTAAGTCACTAAGCTAAACATTTGCACATGGGAGAGAGAAAGTGGCTGCTGATTTGACTCCCTTTGCGGTTGGCCAATGAGAACCACCCGTGATCTTTATCTCTCTTCCTAGTGGCCAAGGAGCCTTCCAAAGCTGCATTTTTGCCAATGATGGCCTACTAGTAGACTTAGGTAAGGAACTCATCAAGTTGGCAGGTCACCAGGTCATCCCTTTGGTGAAATCTCAGCCATTAATTCAAAATAGTCAATGTGGCCGTTTAGCGCCCAAAGTTCAGTAGCCTGCTTGCTTAGCTTTTACCTTTTTTAGATTTTCTTTCAATGCACGAAAGACTTCATTAGGATGTTAATAATAATCCTAAGTAAGGAAATCATGTCTAAATTAGGTTTAAAGGGTTGAACCAGCTAAAAACTCAAAACGGGTCAGAAAGGAGCATAATCTGGGACGGTTGACTTGTAGTGGCAGAATCTTTATGAAGCAGCTGATTTAACTTGGGTTTCTCTTCATGACTTGTTATTTGAGGATGTTAGGCAACATCTCAAGCAAAAATATTAGTCCTAAACCTTTTGGGAGGTTAGGAAATTAGATGAACAAAATCGGGCCCTTGGGAAGAACCATACCAGGGTAGTGTGTAACTTGGCAGTAGGGATGCCTGGACTAAGGCTTTAGTCTTGGAGCATGAATTTGTGTTCCCTACATTATCTTGAGGAGATGAATCTTGTGTAAGGGCTTGATCTTTATCACCCTCCCCTTGTTGAAAAGAATTTACCCCCAAATTCTCTAAATGCTCATCTTTCAAGTAAGGACTCAAATTCGCTACATTGAATGTAGCTGAAGCAGGTTAATCTCCAGGGAGATTAACCTCGCAAGCACTATCATTAACCTTTTCCTGAAGCCTCAAAAGGACCATCAACCCTCTGCATTAGTTTTCTCTTCCTTTTTGAGGGAAACCTTTATTTCCTCAAGTGCATCCACACCAGGTCTCCTCGCTAAAATACCACCTTCCTCTTGTGTTTGTTTGCTTGAACTTGGTAGGACGTATTAGCTTTCTCAATTCTGGCCATGACTTACTTGTGGAGCTTCTAGATTTCTTCAACTCTCATGCTGGCCTCCACACTTTGTTTCTTTTCTGAGTTTCTAGGCACCAAATCAAGGCAGCTTAATGGGTCAACTCCATAAACTACCCTCAGAGGAGACATCCTTATTGTTCTACTTGGTGCCTTGTTGTAACCAAACTTAGCATGGGATAGATTCAAGTCCCATACTTTAGCATTTTGTTTGATCAAGCCTCTTAGAAGAGTACCCAAAGTCCTATTGGCTACCTCAGTTTGGCCATTAGTTTGGGGGTGGCATGTCATACTATACTTGAGCTTGGTCCTCATCTTCTTCTACAAGGCAATCCAAAAGTGGCTAATAAACCTGGTACCCCTATCAAAAACAATGGACCTAGGGATTCCCTGTAGCCTCATTACCTCTTTAAAGTATAGCTCAGCAATATGAGTAGCATCATTGGTTTTATTGCAAGCTATAAAGTGAGCAATCTTTGAGAATCTATCCACAATGACAAAATGGATCCTCATTCCTTTGAGTTTTAGAAAATCCCATGATGAAATCTATGCTCACGTCAACCTAAGGGAGGGAAGGGTTTGGCAGTAGGGTCTACAACCCCTGTGGCAGTGAGTGACTCTTGGCTGCCTGGCAAGTAGCACATCTCTTTAGGAGCTCTTAGACATCCTTGCCCATCCCTGGCCAGAAGTAGTGTTCTCTTAGTATGGCTAGGGTCTTGTTCTCACCATAATGTCCAGCTGAAGAGCCTCCATGGACTTCACTGATCAGAAGCTCTCTAGTACCACATCTAGGACCGCACATTTGGATGCCCTTGAATAATCTTCTGGATGAGAAAGTCCCCATTGGGTGCTTTTGGCAAGCTAAGTAAAGCTCCCTAAGGTTTTGATCAGCAGCATATAGGGTTTTGAGATGCTTAAACCCCAAAATACAAGCATTAAGATGAAATAGTAACAAGTGCCTCCTTAAAAGTGTATCTGCCCCTTGGTTAAGCTTTCCTGACTTGTGCGTGCTTGTAAAGTGGAATGACTAAAGGCATTCCACCCATTTGGCATGCCTTGAGTTTAATTTATACTGCCCTTGTATGTACTTCAAGGTCTTATGGTTAGAATGTGAGATACATTCATTTGCCATCAAGTAATGACTCCAGTGCTCCAAACTCCTCACAATAGCTTAGAATTCTTTGTCACAAGCGGAGTACTTCCTTTTGGAGCCACAAAGTTTCTCACTGAAGAAGGCCAGTGGTTTGCCTTCCTGAGTAAGAACTCCTCCTATACCCACACTAGAAGCATCACATTCAATCTCAAAAACTTTATCAAAGTAAGGCAATGCTAATACCGGTGCCTCAGTTAGCTTGGTTTTCACCTCCTTAAAGGAAGAATGAGCTTTAGGAGTCCACTTAAAGGATGAACCATTAAGCACTTTAGTTATTGGGGCCATGATTGTACTAAAGTTTCTGATGAACCTCCTGCAAAAGGAAGCTAGCCTGTGAAAGCTGCTCACATCATGGATGATCTTGGGTACTGGCAATAACCTGATGGCCTCAACCTTACTCTCACCTAACTTGTCTCCTTAGGCATTCACAATGTATCCTAAGAAAGTAACTTTAGGTGAAGAGGAGGTGCAAGTTTTCATACAGTCTCTCCTTTTCTAATACCACCATGATCTAAGCCCAATGATCTTGGCTCTCTTCTTCTTACTGGTTGTAGATCAAGATATTATCAAAGTACACCTCCATAAACTTCCCAATGTAAGGCCTGAACACTTGATTCATCAACCTCATAAAAGTACTAGGTGCATTTAACAATCTAAATAGCATGACAAGCCATTCACACAAACCACCTTTGGTCTTAAAGGTTGTCCTCCGCTCATCTCCTTCTCTAATCCTGATTTGATAGTAACTGCCCCTCAAATCAATCTTAGAAAACACACTAGAACCATAGTGTTTATCCAGCATCTCCTCCAGTCTTGGAATAGGGTGCTTATACATCGTGGTGATTTTGTTTATAGCACAGCTATCCACACACATTCTCATGCTAGCATCCCTTTAGGGACTAAGAGGGCTGAAGCATCGCAAGGGCTAATTGACTCCCTAACTAATCCTTTGTTGATCAGCTCGTCCACTTTCCTTTGCATTTCTATAGGCTCCTTTGGGTTCATTCTGTAAGCAGGTTGGTTTGGGAGCATGGCTCCTGGATTGAGGTCAATGTGGTGTTGGTTGGATCTTTTGGGGGGTAGGCCAGAACGTATCTCATCTGGAAAGATGTGACTAAATTGCTCTAGTAATGAGATAGCAAAGGGATGGCTTGGGGGTGAGTATTCTGGCTCCTCAAGGGTAGTGAGGATAAACTCCTTAAAGGCCTTAAACTCCTGGTAAGGGGCCTTTGGTAAGGGTTCTCCATAGGTAAGGAACAGATTAGCTTGCTTGGGGCTCTGTTATAGTTTTAATTTATGGATCTGGGAAGGGCTTAAAGGAGCAAGGGTAATTTTTTCCCACCCTTAGAAAAGGAATAGGTATTCAGGTAACATTCATGCTTTACCTTCCTGTCAAATAACCAGGGAATCCCAAGTAGAATGTGACATGCATCCATTGGGATTACATCACACCAATGCGCATCATGGTAGTTCTGACCAAAAACATTAGGCACCTGGAGTTAACTTATAACCCTTTACCCTGATTAAGCCATTAAATATTGTAGGGATGGGGATGGAAAGTAGTATGGAGATTGAGTTTCTTCACCATGCTCAAGGAAACAATATTGGCACAACTCTCACCATCAATGATCAAAGAGCAAACCTTAAATTGGATAGCACACTAACAGTGAAATGTGTTTTTTTGTTGTTCTTCCTTGGTTTTAAGGCCACTCAAAGCCCTCGTCAAAACTAACATTTCTCCCTCATCATCCTCCTCAATAATCTCCTCGGAAACTTCCTCCTACTTCTCCATCAAGTGGACCACCTTTTCCTCCTCATTCTCTTCCTTCATAACTACCTCCCATTCAGCCAAGGTATTAACTTTTCTATTTAGACACTCTGAGGTAATATGGCTAAGACCTTAACACTTAAAACAAATCCTGGTGCTCCTGGGGTTGGGGTGAGGCTATTTCTATAGAGGTAGGCTTTTTGGTAGGGCTTGGATTTTCTGTGGGGTGGAAGGCGGTAAGGCTGTTTACCTAGGTGAAGGGTAGGAACTCCCCTTGTTAAAAGGTTGATTTCGGGGTGGTGGCTTGGGTTGCGCTTTTTTGAAGGTTCTGGTTTTCTTATCTTGGTCAATCTTATGAGCAAGGACACACACCTCATCAAAGCTAGTGTACTACTGCATTTTAACAACATTGGAGTATCTAGGATCAAGCCCTCCTAAATATCTCATAATGATATGTTCTTCCAACTCTTGTAAGTCACATTTGATCATCAACTTTGCAAATTCCCTAGTGTATTCCTTTACACTCATAGTGCCTTGGGTTAAATATTGTAAAAGGAATTAGTTATCTTATAAGTAATGAGGGGGCAGAAACTGGGACCTAAGCTTGGGTTTAACGTTTTCCCAAGTTCTGATTTTATCCTTCCTTAACTTAGCTCGTTTGGTGCACAAGTTGGTCCGCGAGAGAGAGGCATACTTCCTGAGCTCTAAAGTAGTAAGTTTTACCTTTCTCCCTTCTGGAACATCCTCAAAATCAAAGACCCTCTCTACTGTTTGCATCCACTCTAAGAATTCATCTGGATCTAGGTTTCCTTCAAATTCTAGAATGTCGACCTTCAAATCATTGAAATTGGGTAGGGGCCTTCTTTCTCTTCTCCTTAGTCTCCTAGGGGGCTCCTCCTCACTAGTAGAGATCATTTGCTGGTTATTCCTTTTAACTCCTTCTTCTTAATCAAAACCGGCTGAGCTAGAGGAGCTCACTAATTCTCTTCTCTTCTACCTCATTTATTCAGCAAGTTGGCATTTTAAGTAGGCATTTTAGCTCTTCAGTTCATCATTTGTAACTACAGTAGCCCCAAAATTCTTCATAAAGGCTTCAAATCTTTCCTCTAAAATCATGGTTGTACTCATCCTTGCAAACTAACTTAAACTGGTTAAGGTGTTTTGGATTGTGTTTGGGCAGAACAAAGTGTGGCTGGAAACAAGGGATCAGGACCAAGATGAAACTTGCTCTGATACTAAATATTATGTATCTCCCTAGTAACCAAAGCCTACAATCAAGGTTGGATTGCAAACAAGGTAAAGGATAGGTAAGGACATAATGTCGATCCTAAGAACCCGGGAAGAACAGGCTAGGGTGGATAGTATCTAAACTAACGTATGGATACAGAAACAACACCACGAATTAGCTTGGGGCCCTCAATCCGTCTTAGGATATAGAAACACCACCTGAGGAGTGATTAAGACTCACTAGGTCACCACTTTACTCGGCCTAAGTAAAGATAAACTAGTTGGAGTGTTTGGAAGGAAACCAAAGTTAAGAGTAAAGCTCAACCAAAATCTCTTTCATTCCATCCATTTTCATGATACAAGCTAGCAGGCTTTTAAGTAAGCTCCTGTCAAGCAGCCTAGTTGATTAGAGGTTTCCTTAACTAGTAGGAAACCTCTGATCTAACTTAAAACAATTCAGATTGCAAAATCTAGGTACATTACTTATTCTTGACTAATTACATGTTTAATTATGCTAAACTCAAGCTTGAACATTTCATTAAGTTACTAAGCTAAACACTTGCATATGGGAGAGAGAAAATGGCTACTGATTTGACTCCCTTTACAGCTGGCCAATGAGAACAACCCGTGACAATTATCTCTCTTCCTAGTGGCCAAGGAGCCTTCCAAAGCTGCATTCTAGCCATTGATGGCCTAGTGGTAGACGTAGGTAAGCAAGTAATCAAGTTGGTAGGTCACCAAGTCATCCCTTTGATGAAAGCTCAGCCGTTGATTCAAAACAGTCAATTCAGCCGTTTGGTGCCCAAAGTTCGGCAGTCTGGTTGCTTGACTTTTGCCTTATTTAGATTTGATTTCAATGCATTAAAGACTTCATTAGGATGTTAATAATCATTCTAAGCAAAGAAATCATGTCACAATTACGATTGAAGGCGTGAACCAGCTGAAAACTCAAAACGGACAGAATTGAGCTTAATCTGGGACAGTTGATTTCTAGTGGCAAAACCTCCATAAAGTAGTTGATTTCGCTTGGGTTTCTCTTCATGACTTGTTACTTGGGGATGTTAGGTAACATCTCATGTAAAAATATCAATCATAAACCTTTTTAAAGGTTAGGAAATTAGATGAACAAAGTCGGGTCTTTGAGAAAAACCATATGGGGCTAATGTGTCACTTGGCAGTAGGGATGCTTGGACTAAGGCTTAAGTCTTGGGCCACAAATTTGTAATCCCTACATCATCTTGAGGGGCTGAACCTTGTGTAGGAGGTTGATCTTTCATCACCAAAGTTCATCTTGGCAGTTCTCTCAAATGGAGAAAGAAACAAGGCACCGAGGGTTCACTTGGATACCCTTGCTTTGATTTAACCATTGAATGTTATGTGGGTATGGATGAGTCATGGTTTATAACCCTAGTTTCTCAATCATGCTAAGAGAAACCATGTTTGCATAGCTTCCTCCGCCAATGATCACATAATAAACTTTCCCTTTAACTGTACAACGGGAATAGAATATGTTATCTCTTTGCTCGTCCTTTTGCTCAAAACTCTCCTCAAAACCAACATCTCTCCTTCATCAGCTTCCTCTACTACCTCGTCTTGAGTTACCTCAAGGTTATCTTCAAACTCGTTCTCCTTTTCCTCCTCTTTAAACTCCTCTTTCACGGCTGCCCACTTGGCTAGAGTGATAACCTTATGGTTTGGACAGTCTGAAGTAATGTGCCCAAATCCTTGGCACCTAAAGCACCTTCTATTGCTCATGGGATTACAATTAGGTTTATTTTGAGAGGCTTGGATCTTTTGTGGAGTTTGGGTTCTTTATAGAAATGAAGGGGGGATTTGGGGGCGTAAAGATGGTATTAGAAGTCCCCTTGTTAAAGGGTTGGTTCTGGGTAAAGGGTTTAGGATTTTGAGGATTAGGGGGCTATGTTACTTTCTTTTGTTGCTCAACCTTGGGACCAAGCATGTAAATGTCATCAAAAGTAGTGTAAGCTTGCAAGTCAACCACATTAGTATACCTAGGATCAAGGCCTCCTAAGTATCTAACAATGGTTTGCTCTTTGGACTATTGGAGATCACACTTGATTACGAGCCTCTCAAACTCACGTGTACACTCTTTCACATTCAGGTTGCCTTGAGCAAGGTTATGGAGTTGTGATGGGGACCATCATGCCCAAGCTTCATCCACACATTCAGCAAACCCTCACAC
>NCQV01098745.1:0-11394 GCA_002740545.1 Lophocereus schottii
CTCACAAGGAGATATTTCCATTGCCCCAAACTTTAATCTTAGCTGTTAACTTGCCTACGACAGCTGAGAATCACCCTTTAGTAATCTGGCTTGTCAGCACTCCCAGATATTTGAAGGGTAATCTACCCTCTGCGAAAGTCACTTTTACTTGGGAGGTCCAGCCTATCTTTATCATTTAACATCTCACCACTATTTGAGATTTCACTTTGCTCACAAGCAGGCCTGAAACTTGAGCAAATTTATCCAGTGTATCTACTAATGTTATAAGAGACTGCTTGTCTGCTCTGTGGCTTTACAAAATAAAATTAAATCAATAGCAAACATCAAATGATTTGATTTCACCCTTGCATTTTAAATGAAAACCGAATTCAGCTTGAGCAGCCACCAACGCCAACATCAATGCCAACATTCTTGAAAGATAGTTCAAGGATAAACCATAGAGTAGGGATGGTAGCGGATCCCTTTGTTTTTTACCCTTGCACCTTGAAGAAAACCCCATAGGCCTCCCCATTAAAGCATAAGGAGTATGAAACACTTTTTTCACACACACCAGAATTGATCCAACCATCTTCTAAGGGAAATAATATTCATATAAAATCTCCTCCAAAAATTCCCAACGAATAGAGTCATAGTCCTTTTTCATATCAACTTTCATCATGCATTTAAGATTAATAGATTTCCTCTTGCATCCCTCGCTAGTTCCTGCCAAGAAAGGACATTATGCGTCAATTATCTATCTTCAACAAAAGCACACTGGCTCTGACTTATAAATGATGGCCTCAGTGACATAAGATTATTGAAACATATAATAAACAAGTAGACAAAACTACGCTTCTTTCAGTCTATGTATACTAAAACTAGACAGGATACGATGCGTCAGGATTATTGAAACTTCCAAATAACAGGATAGCAACTTCCCCCCGACAGCCGAAAGCCTGATTTAGTACATTTAGCAAAAGTAATCCTCTTCTGAAGCGCATGCCAAACTTCACCAATTATCCGCAAACGTCAAAATACAATTTGCTTTCTTGAGCTTTTAGTTCACTTATTGTAATTTCATCTATTTAAAAACGCAGCTGTTCCATATCGAGCTCCACCCTATAGATGGAATTATATTTCCATGGTTAAGGGCAAACTAATGTCATGTTTGGTTGAATATGATATAATGCAATCAATCTCCTACTGTAGTTATAATTGCATGGTTTGTAGTAATAACAATTACAATTTTGTTGTTATTTGTAATACTTTTTGATAATCAAACAAGGTAATGAGAACATAATGTGAGATTTGGTAGAAGAATGGCCCACCCAACCTGGCAGCCTATCCCTTGTGTATATAATAGATAAGTACAAAGTAAAATTGTTGTTATATCCCTCATATATCTCCTATTATGACCTCTCAAGCTGATCGGGGAGGCGCACCGACAGCCTGGATTTTAAATACAAAAATTGCTGAGAAGAAAAGCCTTTAGTAAAATTATTAGCAATTTGAGATTCAGTTGGGATATAACGGACAATGAGATCTTTATGAGCAATGCATTCCCAAACAAAGCGATAATCCACATTTATATCTTTGCTCCAATCATGCTGAGCAAGGCTAGTGGTCATGTATGTAGCACTCATATTATCACAGTACAAGCGGGTAGGAGTGGCAAGTTAGATGCCAACCTCAAGCAAAGCTTACATAACCAAATTGTTTCAGCAGCAATGTAACCTAAAGCATGATTCTTAGCCTCAATGGATGACTCGAAAACTGTAGGTTACTTCTTGGAGCGTCAAGCAATGAGGTTGGGTCCAAAATACACTGCATAACTAGTATTCGAAAGGTAAGTATCTTTACAACCAGCCCAATCTACATCAGAGTAAACAAGAATAATGGGGCATCTCCAAAAGGGTAGAAAAGGAGACCATGATCCAGTGTGACCTGCAAGTACTTAAAAATACACTTAACACCAAGGAAATGAGTAGTGTGGGCAGCATGCATAAACTGGTAAACTGCATGAACTGCATGAACTGAATATGCAATATCAGGTTGTGTTATGGTCAAATACTGTAAAGCACCTACCATACTCCTGTATTAAGAGGGATCTACAAGTAGGTCACCATCATAAAGGGATAAGGTGATTCAAGCAGCAGAAGGAGTCCTAACAGGCTTAATAGTTTGGAGTTGAAATTTATGAAGAAAATCAAGTACATATTTCTGTTGCATAAGAAGAATACCCGAGGAAGTATGAGCCACCTGAATGTCAAGAAAGTAATGAAGGTCACCCAGATCCTTCATAGAAAACTATTGAGAAAGAAGAGCAATAAAAGGATACATAATAGAAGTAGTGCTCCTAGTAAGAATAATGTCATCAACACAGTGGAGGAGAATCAAAGTATGACTACCACTATGATAAACAAACATAAAAGGATCAACCGTACTACAGACAAAACTATGAGACAGCAAAGATAGCAGGAAAGTGCTAAAATGATGAAACTAGGCCCGAGGGGATTTCTTTAGCTAGCAAACATGATGAGGTTTATCTGGATGGATAAATCCTAGTGGTTGTTTCATGTAGACTTCCTCAATTAGATGTTCATGAAGAAAAGCATTTTTAATATCTAATTGACGAAGAGGCTAATTGAAAAACAGGGCAAGAAAAGGAATTAAACAAACTGTGGGTGGTTTGAGAACAGGGCTAAAAATCTCATGGTAGTCAATACCTGCTTGTTGGTGAATACTCTGGGCTCCCAATGGAGCTTTGTATCTCTCCACAGTGCCGTCAGACTTGAATTTGACCCTGTAAACCCACTTACTAACAACTAAGTTTTGCTAAGGTTAAGATGGTACAAAGTCCTATGTATGGCTAGCAATCAAATCATTATACTCCTCAGACATAGCCTCTTCCCACGTAGCATTTTGAGAAACTTGTTTGAAAGTAGTAGGCTCAATTTCAGTGAGAAAGGTAGACAAGGAAAGAATACGTTTACAATTGACAATACCTGACTCAAATCATGTTTGCATAAGGGTGAACATTAGGGGTAAGAACATTGGACGAGTCAGGGGCATGCAAAGGGGAAGGAAGAGACACAGACACAAATGGGTACAAAGTCCTATTTATGGTTAGCAATCAAAGCATTGTACTCCTCAGACACAGCCTCTTGCCACGTAGCATGTTGAGAAGCTTGTTTGAAAGTGGTAGGCTCAACTTCAGTGAGAGAGGTAGACAAGGAAAGAATACATTTACAATTGACAATACCTAACTCAGATCATGTTTGCATAATGGTGAACATTAGGGGTAAGAACATTGGACGAGTCAGGGGCATGCATAGGGGAAGGAAGAGACACAGACATAGATGGCGGAGGTCATTGTCACTATCGCATGAGGACACATCGAAAGGGCTACTACCATGCACAGGAGACAACGTTTATAGATCAGGGGAATAGGAAGGACTCACCTCAACACTAGGTATAGGCATGGGTGTGGTAGTAAAGGGAGGACAAAGACACCCGGGATGCTGCTATGCAAGAGGGTATAGAGGACAGAAGACGTGAGGGTGACTCACTAATGAATAAGGGAGTGGGGGGCACATCAGAAGTGAAAGTGAGATGAAGGACCTCCTTAGAGTAAACCTAAAAGTCTTGGACACATATGGTAAAGTGTGACACAATGTAGGTCACTGATATGATGCCTCATAAAATTAAACATCACAACTTATGTAAACACGACCATTTTTAGGATCCAAACAACGAGATCCTTTATAATGAGGTGCATATCCTAAAAAAAAAAAATTGAATCGATCATGGTTTGAGTTTATTTGCAGAAGATGCCATAAGATTAGGAAAGTAAGTGCAACCAAATGGTTTTATAAAACTATAGCTTGGCGTTTTCTAAAACAAGACCTCAGACAGAGACCGATGTTGTAGAACAAGTGTGGGTAAATTATTAATGGTATAGACAGCAGCGTAAACTGCATAAACCTAATATGTTGCAGGAATCGAAGAACCTATAAAGAAAGTATGAGTCATTTCCAGAAGATGCCTATTTTTACGTTCTGCAACCCCCTTCTGTTGTTGTGTATCAAGACATGATTTTTAAAAATAAATGTAGTGTTTTAAGAAATGATTTTTCATGGGCAAGTTGTTGAATTCCAAACCCTCATCCCTTTAAAACATCTTAATCTCATAGTTAAATAGGTTTTAGAAATTACAAAAGTGATTGAAGACTTCCGATTTCTGTTTCATGGGATAACTCCATGTGAAATGAGAAAAATCATCATTCATCAATAAAAGATACATAGTACTTGAATTTCTGATGTGACAAAATAGGTGATTGCCAAACATCTGAATGCATTAATTGAAAAGGAGAAGCAACATTATGCTTAACCAATTTAGAAGGAAGTCTATGCAACTTGGCCAAACGATAAGTTGTACACTCAATATTAAACTTAGAGTTTAGCTAAATAAGACTAAATTTGCTTAGAGAATTACAAAGAGAAGTGCCATAGTGTCTAAGATGTTGACGCCAGATATCCCCAGATTCCGTACCAACAACATTGATAGGAATGTGACTCGATATGATATGAATAGGATAAATATTGCCTACACTAGAAGCCTACGATAGGACTTCACCCATGGTTTTATCCTTAAATGAACACCAGAATCATTCAAAATAACACTTTAATTATTATTTCGATACACTTGTTTGACAAACATGAGATTGTGAAGAAGTTGAAGAACATGCAAGACTGAGTTAAGACAAAGAGGCCACGAGGAAGTGCCAAGCTCGAGATTGCCAACATTAGAGATGGGTAACGGAGTACCATTACTAACCTTAACAAGACTTGAACAAGAGTAAGGGATTTTAGAGAGTAAATTACCTTCATCGGGCATCATATGAGATGTCACAGCTGAATTAGGATTCCATACTTGTTCACCAACATTAGCAGTATTGAAGGTAGCGTAGGCAGGAAGCACTGGTGGCTGACGAGGTTCATAGCGAATAGGGCAAGAGACAGCAACATGGCCCGGACTCTGACAAATCAGGTTAGGTTGAGATCTTAAAATCTGTTCACTCTGATTACTACCCATGAACATGAGGTTAGTACAAGGAGTGATAGCGCAATGAGTATTAGACAATGAAACAATTGCATAAAACAGAACCTACAAGCATACTCCTAGAAGAACCTAATGATTGCTTATGCTGATGAGTGTTGTTCTGATTATTATTTTTGGTATATCGACCCCTGTTCCCTTTATTATGACTGCCATTGTTCCTACCCTTGTTATTAGAATTAGATGAACTAGGAGCTTCTGTGCCTCTTGAATCCAAATGGAGAACAGTAGCTGTAAATACTTGATGAGTGGGAACATCATGATCCTTTGTGAATTTAGATTGTTGCTAAAAAAAGATCAACTTTGAGTGCAGGTCATCAAATGAATCAGCTCCAGTTAGCATAGAATATGCAGTCAAAAACCCATCATAATCTGAATAATGTTATAACCTGGCAGTTGTGTACTGAATCAATTCTAGGTTAGAAACGGGTGATTGAATTGCAACTAATGAGTCAGCAATGGTCTTAGCAGTTTGCAAATAGTCCTCCATGGATTGATTATCCTCTTTAGATAAATTGGTGAGCATGCATTTTAAATCAAGAACACAGGCAAGGCTAGCCATATTAGAATGAGGTTCTAATCATTTCCAAATATCAAGGGCAAGCACTAAATCACCCACCTCACACAATAAATCTTTCTAAAAAAGTTACAAAAATCCATGAACGAACTAATTAATCCATACATACCCAATAATGATAGATGGAATTAGGTTGCTGAAAACCATGCATATATAATAAAATTGGGGAAGGTGCAGAAATCATACCATTAACCATACAATTGATCTGATGCATGATGACAAAGGAAAAGAAAAACTTGAGCCACGACACATAATCATCAACATGTGATGTAATTCAATCAGATACATCCCAGCTAAATTCCCCAAGTCAAAGTAGTCCAGTTACACAAGTCCAAGTCTATGGAACAAGTTTCGTTTTGCCAGTCCAAAAGGAGATGGTACCCGGGTTCACCCCCTTGCACGTACTTGGTTTTGTTTTTATTATTTCATAGTTCAAACGACATCCAAATCATGTAATTCTTTTTTGATAATTTAGTTAGGATGTCTAGTTTATCTCTTATGTTAAGGACAAAGGTAGAAGAGCACGTTAAAGGGGTCAATTCAGTCATTTTATCAAAGATACCCAGCTGGTGTCAGAATTTGCACTGTTAGAAAGATCTTGGTGATTGAGGCACTTAACGATGTCCAAATCATGATTTTCAAAAAGGGGGGATTTCTAGACATCTTGACGTTCCTCCCGAAGAAAGCCAAGGATTAGCCACCAAAATGGGGTGACACTTGCTGTTTGAAAGCACGGTCCACACGACATTCCCACGGCAGCTTGCTTAGCCAAGGGGTTTTACCCTCCTAGGTGGGTTTCTTCCACCAAAACATGTGCTAGTTTGGCTGGTACCTTAAGCTTAGTCACCATGTGACTCATGAATGGAGGCAAATCCACGTGAAAGAGGAAGATGGGGCCACTTTGCAAGCATTCACTCGGACACCATGGCAAGTGACTGCAAGCATGCATTACTCTTCTCTTTTAAGGTAGTAGCCGTGTGTAATTACCCTCCTAGAGAGAAAACATGACTCATTCAGCCTAGAATCATCAAAGATTAGCTTAAGTTAATCATTTTCTAGTTATTACATTTTTTTTGTTCATGCTTGAATCGTTTTAGAGCTAAACCGTGTACTTAGCTAGTTAAATGCATTTTGTGAGTTTCCTACCCTTAAGTAATCTCCTAATAGGTTACCTAATGAGTAAGGAAAGCTTATGGCGTGTCATTTTAAGTAGTTTGGCATTCATTTTGTAACTCAGTGTTGAGAAATTGAAATCAGAAGTTGAGTTATAAACTCCTCTGTGTTACCTTAAATTCTCTACTTGTTTATCTCTAATTCGGCCAATCAGAGTGGTATTCAAGTGAGTCTTAATCTTGATTAGGTGCTAAAATCTACACCCCAATCTAGGGTTAAGGGCCTTTAAAACAGTTCTTAGTGATGAAATCTGTATCTAAGAAACTTTTCAGTTCTATCGATCTTTCAGTTTCAAGCCATTAAACCTTGTTCAAGGCACTCTTTTCTCTTCCTTTCTCCATGCCATTTTCCTTACTTTCCCATGCCATCTTCTCTCTTCTCTCTAAACACTTGAGCTTTCCTTTCATTCCCTCTTCTTCCCAGCATGGCTACATTAATTTTGATATCAGTGCAAGTTCATTCTTGGCCTGAAATCAAATCCCCTACACGTTTCTCTCCCGAGTCACGCCACAAAATTTCAAAACACAAAAAAACTTGTTCCAGCCTTGGTTCGTGTTCTTGAGTTTCAACATGGCTAGTACCAGTGAAATGGCCTTTGAAGAAAAGTTTGAATGTCTCATGAAGAATTATCAAGCTGTGTCATCATCAAAGGCAGAATTAGAGAAGCAAAATGAGTACTTGTGAAAGCAACTGAAAAATGACATGAAACAGAAGCAAAAGGCTCTTGAAAGTCCAAGTGCATCTGTTCATGATGAAGATGAAGCAAGTAATTTGAACAGTTCTTCAAGTGATGAAGAACCTTGAAGAAGGCTTAGAGGTGCTTAAAGAACGCTCTAAAACTCAAATGATTTCAAAGTTGAAATTCCGAAGTTTGAGAGTCAACTGGATCCTGATGAGTTTTTAGAATGGTTACACACTATGAAACGAGTTTTCGATTACAAGGACATTCCAGATGACAAGAAAGTGAAGCTGGTTGCTCTTAGGCTTCGAAGGTATGCGTCTCTTTGCTAGAAAAACCTTTGTGCTAACAGAACCAGAAACTGAAAAGGCAAAATCAGAACTTAGGAGAAAATGAAATCCAAGTCAAAGTCCCAATTTCTTCCAGTAACGTATCTCCAAAACAGTTATTCCCAATTGTATAATCTGACGCAAGGGAATTTAACTGTTTAGGAATACGCAAGAGAGTTCGAAAAGCTCCTAATTAAACGTGATATTCAAGAGCCTGAAGAGCAAACACTTGTTAGATACTTGGGTGGCCTTGATCCTAAGTATTCTAATGTTGTTGAGTTGCAGCAATATAACACGTTTGATGAAGTTTGTGTATTAGCACACAAAGTTGAATAACAATGAAGAAATAAACCAATCAAACGTGGTCTCCCGAAACCTCCAATTCGTATTTCACTTTTTAATGAGGGGAGTCTGAATTTCCCTCCAAGATCATACCCACAAAATCCGTCTTCCTGTATGCGACAAAGAACCTAAACTCCTCAAAGAACCCAACCTCCAGCACGGTCACCGTACCCCCAGCTATGGTTTCAGCCTGGTCTGAACATCCCACTCATTTCCAATGAGTAACCGACGCTATTTCAAGTGTCAGGGACTTCGGCTATTGCTTCTGTTGCCCAAATCGAAGAATTATTATTCTTGTTGAACGGGATGCAATTAAAGAAGTGGATAAAAAGGAGGAACAGAAAGAGGACGAAGAAGAAGGACAGGAGGACGAACTTGAGGAAGTAGTTGAAGCTGCAGATGAAGGAGAAATGCTAGTACTTTGAAGGGTACTAAGTAATCAAAGTGGAGTAAAAGATGAACAACAGAAAAACATTTTCGCTTCCGTTGCACCGTTGAAGGCAAAGTGTGCTCATTGATAATTGACGGAGGCAATTGTGCTAACGTCATATCATTGAGTATGATTGAGAAGTTAGGCCTCCAGGCCATGGCACATCCCCACCCATACAATATCTAGTGGCTCAATTAGAGTAAAGGTCTTCAAGTTAATTCCAGGTGTTTGATTTCATTATCAATTGGAAAGAATTATCGAGACGAGTTGTGGTGCGATGTGATCCCAATGGATGTGTGCCATATTCTTTTGGGGCATCCATGGATGTGTGATCGTAAGGTGATGCACAATGGATTTCTGAATACCTATTCCTTCTCCAAAGGAGGAAAGAAAATCACCTTGACACTGTTATCTCCATCCGAACTTTCCAAACACAAACTACAAAAAAGCCCTGAAAGATCGGATATGTTATTTGCCTACAGTGAGCCTTTACTGAAAACATCTTTCCATGAGTTTAGAGCTTCCAGAGAGTGGATTTTAGCCACTCAAGAAGAATCTGAATCACCTTTAACAGACCATCCAATAGCTAAATCGTTACTCAAACGGTTTAGTCATGTATTCCCAGAAGAGATACCCTGTGGATTACCCTTGAAAAGGGATATTCAGCATCATATCGACCTTACTCCTAGCTCAATCCTTCCAAAGCAAACCTACCTGCAGAATGAACCTAAAAGACACTTTTGAAATTCAGAAGCAAGTGGAAGAATTGATGGCTAAAAGATTAGTTCAAGAATCCTCAAGCCCTTATGCTGTTCTTACACTCCTAGTACCAAAGAAAGACGGGAGTATACGTATGTGCATCGATAGTCGAGCTATTAACAAGACTACTATCAAGTATCGGTATCCAATACAGAGACTTGAAGATATGCTTGACGAATTGCATGGTTCGAGCGTATATTCAAAGATTGATTTGCAAAGCGGTTATTATCAGATTCCAATCAGAGAAGGTGATGAATGGAAAACTGCTTTCAAAACAAAGGGTGGTGTATTCGAATGGTTAGTGATCCCGTTCGGTTTATCAAATGATCCGAGCACCTTTATGAGGTTAATGAATCAAGTATTCAAACCTTATATTGGGAAGTTCATTGTCATTTATTTTGATGATATTCTGATCTTCAGCAAAGATGAGAAAGAGCACCAAAATCATTTAACTGAGATTATGAGGGTGCTTGAACGTGAACAATTGTATGGGAATCTCAAAAGGTGTTCCTTTTTCACTTCGAAGGTCACTTTTTTGCGATATATCGTCACTGCTGAAGGAATTGAAGCTGATGAAGCCAAGATTGAGACTATTCGGAGTTGGCCTATGCCGAAGAGCATACATGACATCCGCAGCTTTCACGGACTTGGTTCATTCTACCAGCATTTTATTCGGAATTTCAGCACTATTATTGTGCCAATGACCGAGGTGCTTAAGGGCACATCTTTTAGATGGACCCCTAAGGCACAAACAGCCTTTGAAGAAGTGAACGCTAAGCTAATGCAAGCACCAGTGTTAGCTCTTCCCTGTTTTGACAAAGTGTTCGAAGTGGAATGCGATGCATCTGGCATTGGTATTGGCGGTGTTCTTACTCAAGAGGGTAAACCATTAGCCTTCTTTAGTGAGAAACTGTGTGACTCAAGGTGAAAATACTTTGCTTCTGATAAAGAATTTTATGCCATAGTTCGATGTTTAGAGCACCAGAGTTATTATCTTATGGCCAGCGAGTTTATTCTCTATTCTGATCACGAAGCTTTAAAGCATGTTCAAGGCTAGCGTAAATTAAACTCCCGCATGCTAAGTGGGTCGAGTTTCTCCAGTCATTTCATTTACTATACGACATATATCAGGAAAGCTGTATAAAGGCACTGATGCCTTATTCAGAAGATACCTATTATTATTCCAGTTAGATGCTTTTATTCTGGGTTTCGAGCCTCTAAACTTATTATACTCTGGAGATGAAGACTTTGGCGAGCTCTATGATGCATGTCAAAAGCACCCTAAAGATGTTTTTTTAATCAAGAAAGATTTCTGTTCAAGGGTGCATGTCTGTGTGTGCCTAAATGCGGCACTCGGGAGCTTTTGGTATAAGAAGTGCATGTAGGATCATTAGAAGGTCATTATCGTGATACTAAAACTCTTACCATTTTGAAATAATATTATTATTGGCCCGGGATGTATAAAGATGTACAAGATTTACAGAAGCAGTGTACAACATATCAAGTGGCTAAAAGTCACTTACTCCGATAAGGGTTATATACACCACTTCCTATTCCGACCCAACCTTGGGTAGACGTGAGTATCAATTCCATTCTAGGCTTGCCTAGAACGTAGCGACGCAATGACCCAATCTTTGTGGTGGTAGACCGGTTCTCGAAGATGGCCCATTTTATTCCCTGCAATAAGACTAACGATGCTACTAATATTGCAGAATTGTATTTCAAAGAAGTGACTAGATTACATGGTATTCCACGATCCATTATTTAGATCAGGATACTAAATTTTTAAGTCATTTCTGGCTCACTTTATGGAAGAAACTGGGGACAAAACTGAAATATAGCACAACTTATCATCCCCAGACCAACGATCAAACGGAGGTAACAAATCGAACCCTGTGAACACTCATCAGGGCTTTGATTTCGGTCTAGTCCAAGAAAGCTTGGATCCCCAAGTCAAGCAACTGGCATGTCACCTTTCAAGGTAGTATATGGGACTGATCCCATAACT
>NCQV01098751.1:563-12220 GCA_002740545.1 Lophocereus schottii
CAACAAAAAAGGTGTCGACAACTCGGATAACAAGAAATTTGAAAACAAATACACTCAGAGGCCCCCAGGTGGATTCATGCCAAATTTTCCAGCAAAATTTGGAAGCTCACAAACGCCATGATCACCAAGCCCACAAACTTTGAATATTCGTGCAAGCACCAAATAAAAAAAAATAAAGCTCTGTTTGAACAAGGCCCACAAGCTTTGATCATGGGGGCGCGCATCAATGTTTATCACAACCCAAGTGAGAAGTTCAGCATCAAACCAATCTCATATCTATTATCAGAGCCTCAAATCAAGTTAAACCCAAACTCTTAAAAGAAAAACCTCTTCAAAATTACCCCTTTCCTAATTCTCCTACTCCTTTCACTACTTCGCAATAACCAAGCCATGTCTAAGATTCCCACATCCACAAATTGTAAGCAAGCTCAATGCCAAAAAAAAGGGTTATGAAATGCATCCATCAATAAGAGCATCAAGCATGCCCAAAATTATCCCAGAAAACCCATTATTCCAACTGTGTAAGTTTCTCACAGACAATCTATCAAACACCTTGTGGGCGTCAATATGATTGTCACATTCGAATTGCGTAAGGATTAGACGATTGGAAACTAAAATATTGGGAGTCCTTCATACCAGTTAACTTCAAATGGAGATAGACCCTCTTGGCATTAAAGAGTTTTAGCGAGGGGAAGAAAAAGAAGATGGCACCAAAGTAGAGGAAGCCCCACGTGAACCGCAGCCCAAAATGGGTTATCGGCAAATACTCCCGAGTTAGGGTGTACCGCAAGCGTGGTCTCTGGGTAATCAAGGCCAAAAAACGGCGGTGTTTTCCTTTGCCATGACCCTAAGCCCACCGAGAAGCCCCCCAAGTTCTACCATATCGACGATGTCAAGAAGCCCTCGATTAACAAGCGCAGGCCTAAACCTGCCAAGCTCAGGGCTAGCATCACTCTACGAACTATGTTGATAATTCTAGCTGGGAGGTTTAAGGGAAAGAGGGTTGTCTTCTTAAAGCAGCTTCCTTCTAGCTTGCTTATGGTCATAGGTCCCTTTAAGATCAATGGTGTCCCTTTGAGGCATGTGAACCAAGCCTATGTCATTCGCACTTCAGCCAAGATTAACATCTCTGGGGTCAACGTGGAAAAATTTGATAACTAGTGCTGCGCCAAGAAGGACGAGAAGAAGCAGAAGAAGGGGAAAGATGAGTTCTTTACAGCAGCAATGAACAGAGAAGAAAGGAAGAAGAAGGGCTGTGTAGAGCAAGTTGCTACGTATTTGATGAAAAAAAAAGGGAAATGATAGAGCAAAGGGACAACCTTGGGAGTGCCTTTACCATCACACAAAAGCGGCAACTGCGGCAAGGATTGGGCACTTTGAACAGCAAGGGCGCGGTTCTGAGCATCCCTTACTGGAAGGAAAATAAAAGGAAGGAAACTAAGGCCATTTGCAATTTAGCTCCCTCAATTTTTTATTAAGGGCCTCTTTTGTAATTGAGTGTTATATCTCCTTGAGGTGCTCTCTTGCAATTTGGTTCCTCTCATGTTTTGCAGGTATCACAATTAGGTGATTCAAATATCGTTGAACTGAAAGCATGACCCATCCAAATAGTGCATGCAATTCAACGGTTGCATAATTTGGGGTGACCCAGTGTAGGGCCATAATATAATTTTAGGCGTCAAAGTTCAAGCCAACAAGTTGGTCAGACAAAGGCTAGATAAAATACGATGACACTAATAATTGGGTTCTTGCAATTTAAGTGGCGGCTTGGTGCACCCAAAAAATGGGGCGCCTAAAATGGCACGTTCTAAAAAAATCGAGACTCGAGCGGGCAATTTGTAGGTACTAAAACTTATTCGTGACGTACCAAAAGAAAGTTAAATTAATTAATTGGGCCAACCTTTTAATTAATTTAATCAAGCCCAAACACTCACAAGTTAAGCCCAAAAGACTCGCAAGTTAAGTCCAAGATGAAACCAAATGACTTCCAAGTCCAAGCTTAGTCAAAAGTCAAGTCAAAGCCCAAACCAAGGCTCAAGATGACTACTAAGTCAAGTCACGACCTAAAGCCCGAATGACGTCCAAGTCAAGGCGTGGTCAAAGTCAAAGTCAAAGGTCAAAATCAAATCAAGGCCCACATCGACCCACAAGTCAAACATCAAAACGACTCTCAAGTCAATGTCCGGTCAAAGCTCGATGCGACTTCCAAGTTAATGCTTGGCCCAAGCTCAGGAGACACCCAAGTTAAAGTCAAAATCAAAGCCAAAACAAACAAAAGTCAAAGCAGTTTAGGGTAAAGCCCGATTAAGAGGCCCAAAACCCAAATCAAAGCCAAAAACCCAAGTCAAGGCCCATCTTGACTTTCAAGTGGGCCTTTCCGATAAATAGGCCTCTATCTCCATTGATTCAAAGGTTGAAAAATCCATTCTTAAAAGAGAAAGAATCAGAGGATTTTGTATTCATAGATATTGTACCCAAATTCATTCAATTGAATCTATAAAAATTCAATCTGTGTAATTTTTGATTACACCTTTACACTTTGAGCATTAGATTGTCGGTGTTATTCTTTTTGATATGATGATCCACTGTTATCATTTAGTTAGTTCAAGTTTTTTTACATTAACATTATTAGTTAAGTAATTTAAGTGGACAAATTTAGTCTATCATCTTTACAGAAGTGACCCGTATTTGCTAGATTTTATTACAAATAGACACGTGTGCTTGCGATTATTACTATACATCATTTTAGGAGTGCAACAAGTTTTGGGCGCCATTGTCGGAGATGGTTAGTACTCAATTTACCACTTTTTGTTATGGCGTTCATATTATTGTTCATTTTTTGTTTAGTAGATTGTGACTTTATTTGCTTTTAGTAGTATAATTTAGTTATTTCTGTTCACTATTCATCAATCTTCCTAAATCTTTATTGCTTTACACAAAAAAACTCATAAAAACAAAAGGGCTTTTGATTATATGACTGGTTGGGTTAGGGATCCTAATAGCAAGCGTTTGAATAAATTAGAGACCAAACTAGAAAACAATGGTGAATCATAACATAAATTGAGGATAAAGAGATGGGCAAAGCTCAATCTCTACCTAGGACTAGTGACATGACATCTTTTATCCACCTAGGACCACTGAACTATCATGTTTTAATATATTGGCCCTAGAGAAAGTTGCTCTTAAACTGAAGCCCCAACATACCTATATGCTTCCTACGTTTACATGTATAAAGAAAGCTTACCTGTTTCTACGAGAGTCTGAAGAGGTTCATTCTATGATGTGCTACCCTAATGTGCCTGTTGATACTATGTGACTGAAAGTTATTTCCCTTGCTTTAAAAGATGATGCTAAAAAGTAGATATATAGTCTGCCGACAAACCCCATTAACCGGGATGTAGCGGGTCTTTATGAGAAAATACTTCCCCAATAATAAAATTGTTAAGCTAAAGAATGAAATTAATCAATTTGTGCAAGCTTATAGGGAATCACTTTGGAAGTACCTTGATAGGTTTAATAATCTCTCATCTCAATGTTCTCACCATGGTTTAGATGAAATTGTTAATAATCTCTACCTAGGACTAGTGACATGACACCTTTTATGCACCTAGGACCACTGAACTATCATGTTTGAATATATTGGCCCTAGAGAAAGTTGCTCTTGAACTGAAGCCCCAATATACCTATATGCTTCCTACGGTTACATGTATAAAGAAAGCTTACCTGTTTCTACGAGAGTCTGAAGAGGTTCATTCCATGATGTGCTACCCTAATGTGCCTGTTGATACTATGTGAATGAAAGTTATTTCCCTTGCTTTAAAAGATGATGCTAAAAAGTAGACATATAGTCTGCCGACAAACCCCATTAATAGGGATGTAGCGGGTCTTTATGAGAAAATACTTCCCCAATAATAAAATTGTTAAGCTAAAGAATGAAATTAATCAATTTGTGCAAGCTTATAGGGAATCACTTTGGAAGTACCTTGATAGGTTTAATAATTTCTCATCTTAATGTTCTCACCATGGTTTAGATGAAATTCATTTATGTCAAATTATTTACGAAGGTGCGACCAACAGAATAGGACAATGGTAAAGTCAATGAGTCATGGGAATTTCTACCCAACCCTAATGATGCTTAGGAATTTCTAGAGGATCTAATTGAGAAGATTATGCAGTAGAAAACCACTAGAGATGATAGTCGAAACTTTAGGTATAATAGGATAAGGGGTGCTATGCATGGTGTCTCTAACTTGAGTCACCATGAGTCTAGATTTGTTATCCCTAAAAGTATGATGAAGAGGTTAGTTCTGTAACAATCTCAGCCTTCCCACAAGGTGTGCTCCTGATGCTACACATTGGATCATACTTTGAGCAAGTGTCCTTACTTTCCTTATTAATTAGTCTCAGTCTAAGAATAAGTGAACATGGCCTACGAGAGACCAGAGAATGACCCTTATTCTCCCACGTTTAATTTGGGGTGGTGTGATCATCCTAATTTTTCTTGGAGTAGTGGATTTAATGTAGTAGTGCCTAATAGGTAAGGATGGTTTCCTGGAAATTCCTCCTAAACCATGTAGAGGTCAAGCTTATAAGGTGTGCCTAATGTAACTAAGCAGCCAGGTCCTCTTCTTCCTATTAGACTTATTACCCAATCTTAGCCTTCTCCTAGTTATAGTTGACTCGATATATATGAAAGGAGAATTAAAAGTGATATAAGAGGATGTTAAGAGAGAGTAACGAAAGAATGGTGAGAGTGATGACATAGCAGTTTTTCTAGTTTTCGGTGGCGAACAGGGAAAAATGCACCTTTCCTAGTCAGCTTGAGAACAATTCTAAGGGTGGAACCTCATCTGGCTCGTCTCATTATACTTTAAGAAAAGGCCAATGTTGTAATAACTTTATGGTCCAAATAAGATATTGATAATCATGTAAGTGACAACGTGAATGGGACATCTAATTCCCCCTATTCCTTCTCCTACTATTTCCCCTATTACTGCTAAAGATTCTGGAGAGTCTAAAAAGGATAAGCCTGCTACTACAGTGACTATATCTCCTCCTAAGACTACTCTCACTCCTCCTTTACAGGTCCAGAAACATACAATTTCTTTCCCCAACAGGCTGAAGGAAAAGAAGGACCATACCCATATTGACAAGATTAAGGAGACTTACTCCTAGGTTAAGATCAACCTTCCCCTATTGGATGCTATCCAGTGGATACCCCCCATATGCTTAATTTCTAAAAGAAGCTTTGCACAACTAAAAGAAGCTCCATTATGTCTAATCAGATTCCTATCAAGTACAAGGATCTAGATTGCCCTACCATTTCTATAGTGATAGGTGGGCAGACCCTTAATAAATCTTTACTAGATCTAGGAGCTAGTGTGAACTTGCTCCCATTCACTTTGTATGAGAGACTTGGACTAGGTGAGTTGAGATCGACCAAGATTGTCCTCCAGTTAGTTAGCAGGTCTACTAGACTTCTCAAGGATGTTGTGGGCGATGTGCTCATTCAGATGGGGGAATTCATTTTCCCTATTGACTTTGTAGCACTTAACACTAAGGTTGTGCCTAATATTGAGTCCTATGCTCCTATAATTTTAAGGTGCCCTTTTTGAGCTATGTCTAATGCTTTGCTTAACAACAAGAATGTTGTTTGATAACATGACTCTTTGCATGAATATTTTTCATTTACAAAGACAAGCTGATCATTTTAATGATGTGGATCATTCTAGCTTTAACTAGATAGGTGATTTTTCTTATGATGAGTTAGAGTTTAAGCATGCGGTTGGATCATGGGATCATATAACCTATTTTTGATCGTAAGTGGGGGTTAGTCCTATTAGGTCATTCCTAAGAACATTGGCATTATCGTGATTAAGAATGATAAGAATGAGCTAATCCCAATTGAGTCTAGCCTGGGTGGATAGTTTGTATTGATTGTAGGAAATTGAATGCTGCCATCCTAGAAGATCATTTTTTGCTTTCTTTCTTAGACTAGATGTTGGAGAGGTTAGTTGGACATTCAACCTATTGTTTTCTTAATGGTTACTTTGGCTACGCCTAGATTTCTATTGTTCCTGAGGATTAGGAGGACGACTACCTTTACCTGTCCTTTTAGCACTTGTGCATTAGAAGGATTCCTTTCCGTCTATATAATGCCCCTTCTACTTTTTATAGATGCATTATTTCCATATTCTCTATTTTGGTTGAACATTGCATGAAAATTTTCATGAATGACTCTTTTGTGTTGGAGCCTTTTTTTAATGATTGTTTGACCAACTTGAGGAAAGGTTTGAAAAGGTGTTGGAGAAAATTTTGACCTTGAATTGGGAAAATTATCACTTGATAGTGAAGGGGATTGTCTTAGCCCATGTTATTTATGGTAATGTTATTGAGGATGATAAAGCCAAGATTGATTTGATTGTTAATCTTCTCCCTCCCACTTTAGTGAAAAATGTTAGATCTTTTCTTGGACATGCTGGATTTTATTGCAGATTTATTAAGGACGTTAGCAAAATTTTCAAACCATTGTCCAACCTTCTAGCTAACAATGTGCCCTTCCACTTCTCTTAGGAGTTTTTAAAGGCATTTACTAAGTTGTCGGAAGCCCTAACCATAGGCCCCATTCTGCATCCCCTCATTGAGGGCAAACCTTTTGAGTTGATGTGTGATTTTTTTTACTATGTTATTGGGGTTGTTCTAAGATAGCGCATTTATAAAAAGCCCCATATTATCTATTTTGATAGCCACACATTAAATGATGCCCAGATGAATTATACTATGGCTTAGAATAAGTTCTTGGCTATGGTTTTTGTTTTTGAAAAGTTTAGATCTTATTTGATTAGTTCTTATGTCTTTGTTTTACTAATCATACGACACTTAAGCACCTTCTTTCAAAAAGGGATGGTATGCCTAGGCTCGTGAGATGGATGCTCCTTTTGCACGAGTTTGATTGTGAGATTAATGAAAAAGGTTCGGTACCCTGTTCCTAACCACCTATCTAGGATGGTGTGTACTAGGGGTACTGAGGCAATTATTCTTGAGTGCTTCCTTAATGAGCACTTATTTGTGGTTTAGTCTCATCCTTGGTATGCTGATATTGTGAATTAGATTGTTATTGGTAAGATTCTTGAGGGTTGGAATAAGCACGACAGGGATAAATTTTTGTACTTCGTGAAATTTTATATTTTGGATGATCCTTCCTTATTGAAATATTCATCTGATTAGATTGTTAGGAGATGCGTGCATATTGTCTTTCTGTTATGACCAAGCCTGCTGAGGATACTTTAGTAGAAAAACAACAGCAACCAAGGTTCTTTAGTGCGAAGTTTGTTGTCCTACTTTGTTTAAGAATGCAAGAGTACTATAGGAGATTCTCTAGATGTCAGCAGTCAGGTCATATCACTAGAAGGGACATGATGCCCCTCAATCCCATAATTATGGTAGCGCTCTTTGATGAGTGGAGTATAGATTTTATATAAGAATAAGGATGTTTTGCTAGCTATTGATTATGTGTCTAAGTGGGTTGAGGCTATCTCTACTTAGACTAATGAGGCCAGGGTTGTGGTAAAATTTTTGATGGAAAACATCTTTTCCAAGTTAAGCATGTCTCATGCTATTATTCGTGAATAAGTACCCATTTCAATGACCAATCCTTTTATTCATTGCTAACATATCACTTTATTATCCATATAGTAGCCACTCCTATCATCCGCAGACCAGTGGGTGGGTTTAGGTTTCTAACAAGTAGATCAAGAAGAGAGAAAACAGTCAACAAAAACATGAAGGATTGGGCCAACAAGCTTATTGGTGTTTTATAAGCTTATAGGATGTCTTTCGAGACACCCTTGGGTATGTCACCTTTATAAGGTAGTCTATGCCAAGCCTCACCATCTCCTAATTGAGCTTGAACATCGAGCTTGGTAAGTCATTAGGACTTTCAACTATGATCTTATTGTAGCATGTGAGGGGAGAGACTACAGCTGAGTGAGTTAGAAGAGATTCGATTTGAGACATATGAGAGTGCTATATTGTCTAAGGAGAGTGTGAAGTTGGTTCATGATAGGATGATTTCCCCAAACATGAAAGTGCTCTTGTATGATTCGAGACTGCACCTATTTTCATATAAGCTTAGGTCTCACTTAACATGTCCATTCAATTTGAGATATAAGCCATTAGGACTTTCAACTATGATCTTACTGTAGCATGTGAGGGGAGAGACTGCAGTTGAGCGAGTTAGAAGAGATTTGATTTGAGACATATGAGAGCACTATATAGTCTAAGGAGAGTGCGAAGTTGGTTCATGATAGGTTGATTTCCCCAAACATGAAAGTGCTCTTGTATGATTTGAGACTACACCTATTTTCATATAAGCTTGAGTCTCGCTTAACGTATCCCTTTGTTGTTACTCACATATTTCCTTATGGTGTAGTTAAGATACAGGATCTTGCTACTGGAGCCAAGCAGGATGTTAATGATCAAAGATTAAAGCAGTTCCTAGAGCTTCTTAGATAGGAGCATGTAGAATGTCTGATGCTCCACGAACCACCCAATGATTTTTGATGGCTGATGAGGTAGCTCGGGTACGTTCAGTATCTAACCTAATACAATTGTTCCAACTCTTTCATATGTTATACATTGTGTCTTTTATTTTCCATATTTGTTTATATTTTTGTGTTTTTAATGGGTCTTTTCCTAGAATGCCGACATTTTATGATCTTAGCGTGGACGAGGAAGCTATGCTTCAAAATTTTTGAAATAGGAAAAAAAAAGAGAAAAATTGTTGAAAAAACGAGAAAGGTTTTCTGCTTTTGTTTGATTTTGGGGAGTTATACTATTTGGTTAACTTTGATCGCTTGTTCAAAGTGTGTCATTTCATATACCAGTTCTAACCCCTTCATTCCACTATAATTTTGTGTCTAGCCCTTATTTGTACCATTGTCTTAAGGTATTAGGCTTCCATGGTTGATTCTTCCGCTTTTCTTTTTTTTTCTCTTTTATTTAGCCAAGAAAGAGGGGGGGAAAAAGGAAAAAAACCCCAAAAAAAGGAAAAATAAAGACTAAAAAAACCAAGATTGAGAATTACAAGTACCCCTTTAAGACATACAATACTGGGTGTATCCTTTGACGTAATACTGCTACTAGAAAAGCTTGTCTCCTAAGGCAATAAGTCAATAAAATAGTCAAGTAGGACTAAGTCAAACCTTAGTAAACCTAACTCCTAGGATGATAGTACATTTGCACACTATATGCAAGTATGTATGAAAAATTGGCGTATGTGGGTGTCATCCTTAAGGATAAGAGTCCTAAAGTGTACATTGTGATTATATACAATCTTATGTTTAGGTTGCAAGGATAATTTGTTGGTCATTGTGTACAATTTTTCTTTGTGTATATTTGATTATATTTGAAAACAAAATTCAAAAAAAAAATTCTGTTTTCCATTTTTCTTTCACTTTTTCCTTTCTTTTCAAAGATTTTATGGATATATCTTTTGCAAACTTTTATGAGATCGCATTTGTCAACTAGGGAAAGCCTAGGGTTTAAGACTTGTTGCACTTGCTAAGTGCAACTGTGATACCTATAAAAGTGAGTTAGGTTAGATAGATTTTTTTTTATTTATTTTACTCGAAGACAAGCAAAATCATAGTGTGGAAGTAATTGTTTGGGCATCCAAAGTGTCCACTTATATGCCCCTGATAACCTAGTTTTTCCTCATAATTGAGATTATTTTTTGGATTTGTTTTGGGTTCTATGATTTTTTGAATAGAAAATAGGGGTTCAATAAAATAATGGGCAAGAAAGTCATGCAATAAAGAGATGAAGACCAAGAAATTCAGCTCGAGTTAGAATATAGTGTGAGGCCTACTCTTAGATGATTTACACAAAACCCCAACCTCCGGCCCACTCAAATCTCTTTCATGAAACATGCCCAACCCACTATAAAGCTCACGGCAATTCCAGTCAACGCAAGTCCATCCTAGTCAATCTTATTCCCATGCGTATGACACAATTAAGAGTCACCCATCAATGGAAAAAATGAAAACTGACAACATGGGCCTACTTTTGTCTTCTGCCCAATCAAGTTCCATAGCATGACTTGTTCCATTTGTTCGTCACTACCCAGAGTTCCTCATTGCTCATGCCTAAAGTCAATCCTCATAAGAAGGTGTTGGGTAATTGGGAAAACAAATAAGAGTTGCAGTACCTCAATGACTGTGGGAGTTTTCTAATTCTGCACAGACTTGGAGAAGAGAAAATACATTATAATTGTACCTCGGTTAGGGGAGGTGGTAGAGTGGTGGATAGAAAACTATACTATTAGTCAAATTAGGGGGTTGGCAATACTATAAAAGGGGATGTGGAAGTAATCAAGGGGACATGAATTTTTATAGTTTCATTCATCAAGATCTTAGGGTTTAGTTTATTTCCTCTCTCCATTATTCTTAATCTTCTTCTCCATTATTCAGAGCGATTTAATTAAAATTATATTTTTTCTTTTCTTTTCTTTTTTGCGGTGGTTCTATCTAAATCCTAGGTTGAAATATGATTTAGTAGCTTTTAGATTTAAATTCCCTGTTTCATTCCACTTTGTTTAGCAATCTAGGTTCATGTTTTGATCCTCCATGTTTTTCATTCTATTTGAGTTCATGTCCTTTCATGCTTCTTTGTCTTTCAGCAGTTCATTATGCCTGCAATCTTATGTTTCATTATATAGATACACCAAGTACAATATCTTGTCATTATTTAATTAAACATTTGCATTAGTGGCAAAATCTATTCATCGTTTCTTTTTATTTTATTTTATTTTAATCCTTTACATTCTGAGCATTAGATTGTTATTGTTACTGTTTTTGATGCTTCATTGTTATTGTTTGGTTGCCTAAAGTCTTTAACATTAATATTATTACTTAAATAATTTGAGCATGTAAATTAGTGCTATCATTTTTATGGGAGCAACCTGTACTGATTACATATTATTGCAAATGGACACCATGCACTTTTGGTTTTTACTATCTCTCTTTTTTGGCATCTATTCCTAACCTATTCACACTTACAATAATATTGGTATCATCTTATTATAGACTACTTCCTTTACTTGCCATTCCTTATTCTGTTATTTGTTCTTTCAAAATAATGACTCGAATTGGCAATATTCCCTGTTACTTTCATTATCGGAATATTTTCCCCTTAGTTACTTTGCATTTGTCATCAGCTGCATTCCTTTACTACGCCATAACTTCTTGATTTCAATAAGTTATATGGAGGATCTTGAACAAAATAAAGCTGGTCCATTATACTGATATTCTTTCCTTTAACATACCTTATGTTCATTAGTTTCATGAAGTACAAGTGTCGTTTTCTTTAACATGTAGATACCTTATTCTTAATATTTGATTTCCCCCTACATTATTCCTTGGTTCTACCACACGCTTCAAAACCTGATAGATCCTCAAGAATGCTTGTGCTTTCTTCTAACATGATTATGATTGTCCATGAGTTTAATTGCATTCAATTCAATACATTCATTTTTATTGAACACATCTATTTTCAACGGAGTACACTAATTCTCAACTGAATTCACTAATTTTCAGATTTAAGGAATTGTTGGAACTCTGATATTTTTGAATATTATAACATCTTTTCCCATTCTATTG
>NCQV01098751.1:17899-34683 GCA_002740545.1 Lophocereus schottii
CAAAATATTAAGTGGATAAATGGGTAACCATATAACTTAAACCTAACCCGTTTATATGAAACTGGCTAATGGGTAAATCTCAGCTCCACCAGTTTAAAAAATAAACGGGTACATGTTAAGATTTTTAACCCGTTTAATAAACGGGTTATGTTCAAGTCAAGAACTTATCAACTCGTTTAACTTTGATATGAACATGAATTTGACCCGATCTGACCTATTTGATAGACTTGCTATTACCTAACCATCTTATCTGCTATTTGTCAAAGTCTCTAGTTTATCAACATTGCTTCTATTTAAGTCTAGTGTCAAAATTTAAGTCCAAAATTTTTAGTTGTGACTGTGTTAACTCTCCCTTTAGGGTAACAAACCCTGATACAGGGCCCAATTGTTCTTGTGTTAGAACCAAAAATATTTGTCAAGATTAATCCTTTACTTGAAAATTGAAAACCAAAATTCTATTCAGAAAAAAAAGAAAATTGAAAAAATTCAAATCATTCAGTCAAAAGTTACGAGGTTGTGAACTAAAAAAGCAGGAACAAAGCACCGCTGTACTTCATTAGTGGACAATGATCAATACATTTATTGTAGACCTGGGAGTACATACTCCCATGCTGACATGGACCAAAATTGCCAGGTAAGAAACAACATTAATTTTTTTTTAAGGAAAAAAAATTATCCCACGACCCGCCATTATGCTCAATGGCAACAAAGTGGAGGAATTGCTCCTGTAACCGTCATAAATGCTTTGCATTCCCCCATCAATTTCGTTCACCAGCAGAGCTCCCACTACTACCCAACGACTACCTCTGTTGATCTTCTTCCACCACCAGCGCAACAAATCACATACTCTAAAACAAAAATCTGCACTTTGAAGAGCATCAAAATCGCATCAGTTCTGAATCCAGCAACCATGGAAGATGGAGAAGAACCCAAGCATGCAGCAGATGCAAATGAACCTAAAAATGCAGTGAATGACAATAGAAGAAGAAAATCTATAGTGACCATTACATATAAGAGAAAATCGAGGTAAGTGTTTATCTAATTTGTGTTGCTAGGTTTTAAACAACCCACCAAATTTGTCGTTCAAGAGCTTGAGTAGCATGTGAATTGATGATTGTTATTGAACCAATAGAACATGCAAAAACTTGAATGAATTAGGGCAAGGGTCAATTTCGAAATTACAAAGACGTTTGCATGCTGTGTGGCTTAGTTTGGCGGGGATATTGCAAACATAAATTTTTCAAAACCAAAGTGAACGATAAACACACAAATAGTGAACTAACCCTAAGAAGCTATGAAGTCAGTGATGAACAAAGGATAAAACTAGTGACAGTGAACAATTATACAGAAGAAAGTGAACAACAATAAAATGAATCATGAATGACAGACTATGAAGAACTCATTATTAAACAATTGTAGATTAGGCTATGATATAGTATGCTATGCAAACAACTAGCTATACATATGACAGCAACTATATCTTACAGAACATTGGTCAGTGAAGCTGACGGTGAGAGACAAGGGAAAGCACACAACAAAGAATCAGAGCCACATAACAATGATGACCAGATGAGTCAATCTACTGAATAGACTGTTCCACCCGAACCTGAGCCTGCAAGCAAGAAAAAAAGGAAGCAACACCACAGAGACAACCTGCAACCAACAATGAAAAGAGCACCTAAAACAACTGCTAAAAAGAAAGTCCAATTCAGGCATATTGAAGTTGAAAATGTAAGTGCAAATACAGGTCTTTCAATTATAAAAACTTGATCATGGACTGGGCTGCTCAGATATAGAATGGCCTCAGGTGGCTTCCTAATATTAATGGAGAGACTAGACTATAACCAATGGTTAGCTGTAATGCATATAGGGTTTGGAGGAATGCTGTCGGTGAGAATGAAATCAATTTCAAAAAAATTGGCTAGGTGGCTATTAGAAAAATATGATCCTTAGGATAATTCACTGAACCTAACCAATGGTAAACTCCTAATAGATGAAGAGGACGTATATGCAACTCTAGGATCACCAATGGGAGAACATGAAATTATTAAAGGTTATAGTTCAAAAGCTGAGATAGAGATTTTAAAACTATGGAGAAGAAGATGGAATGTTAAAAGAGTTGGACCCCCAATAGGAAGCATGGATGAAGTAATCCTAGATCGTGGTGGTCATGGAAAGGAGTTCATTACTGGCTTCATCACGTATGCCATCTCTACTTGCATTGTGGGAAATGCAAATGGTACTTACCAACCCCGGGTAGTTCAATATTTAAGGAATATCGATGAAATCAAAAAATACAATTGGTGTGGATATGTACTAAAGTGCCCAAACGATGCAGTGGTAGAATAGAAAACAGATAAAAGCAAATTCTTCATAGGATCGCTGCTATTCCTAATGGTAAGTACCATTATCAGCCCATTACATTTGTATGTATCTACTGACTATGCACTTTGAAATAATTCACTAAGTAAATGAGTAATGTTTACTATGGACTTTTAGTTAGTTCACTAAGTAAAAGAATATGTTAACTGAATACCATGCAAGTGCTGTGTGTGTAAATTTTTCTTGTTGCATAATTTGCTTTGGAGTTGTACACTAATGAATTCAATAATGTTCACTTTATAACCTGGTTGGCATGATACCTTAATGCAACTTTATAAGGACACTCTCAAACTTAAACTGATACCTTAATTGCACTTGTCTCACAATTAACATTGCATAAGTTCACTGATGAAGTGAGGAATGTTCACTTTAAAATCAAAGTATATGAAATGTTGTGCAGTGTAAGAGTTCACTCAGTATTCTATGGTGTACTCTGAGTTCATCATTAGTTCTCTAAGTAATTGTACTAAGTTCATTATAAAACTTGAATGCTATTAAAACCACAACCAACATAGAAGTTCACCCTAAACCCTAAGTCAGTTCACTGAGTAACTAAGAGAAGTTCACTTAGTATCGAAGCTCACAATTCCACTATAAAATAAATACTGATCTCTAGTTTTTATGTTCAAGCTCTCTACTTACTTGGTATTTGTTCACTAATGTATTGAGGAAGGTTCACTATTAAAATTGATTGGTGGTAAACCTGAGTACACCATAGAATTGCACCCTAAAACCTATGTGAGTTCACTCAACATAAAAGTTAACCCTAAAACCTTAGTGAGTTCACTGAGTAACAAAGAAAAGTTCACTCAACATTGAAGCTCAGAATTCCACTATAAAATAAATGCTGATCTCTAGTTTTTATGTTCAAGTTCACTACTTACTTGCTATTTGTTCACTATTGTATTGATGAAGGTTCACTATTAAAACTAATTCAAATATAGAATATTCAACTATTATGACAGTTGTTCTACCTGGATAGAGTCCAATTCATAGAAAGAAAGGTTGAAAGATTATTCCTAACTGTAATTAATTGGGATACAGAAAAGGTGAGAAACAGAGACAAAGAGGAACAAGAAGCGGGAGAGTATAAGAAAGGCAGGATAATAGCAAGAATTGACTACGAAAGAATAGTACGCTTAGCTGGAGCGTATTTGGAGATCTACATGCAAGAATTGGAAGAAGACCAACCTCAACAAGGAGGAGCTGGTGTAATGTCCAGGGCAACCACAACTAAGGAGCAACGATGTCCATATTGTCCACATTGTAATGCACAACACGATGGCATCGTACATCGCGATGATGAACCACTTCAGGTAACTTTCATGAGTATCATATTAAATTAAAGAAATAGTTATAATAACAAACTATGTTGCATTCAATTATTATTTCACCAAGTTAACTAATTCGACATGTGATGGAAAACGTCAGTTGAGCTGCTGCAGTGCAACAGGGAAATAAAGGGACTGAAACTCATACGCAAATCTCATAACCCCAGAGTATTGAGAAAGCAGGTGCGGATGATAATGTAAGAGACTGCTCCACCCCAGATGATTCGTATTATTATAGCCCAAAATTCCTAGAACAAGTGGACAAGCTAGAAAGCATGGCTATAGAAAGAACGGAGCAAAGAACAAGGATGGGTTGTAGTCCTACAAGTTTCAACCTTGGATTATCACCTGAAAGGGAAGCATATGCCACGCCTTCGGAAGACATAACACCTGCATCATTTCAGCCTCAAATGGGAGTATACACTGATCCTATAGGGTCAGTTACAGCATTAGACTCTAAGCAGCATCTAAAACAAGCCAATGAAAATGCTATCAATGTGCAGAACACACCAGAAAAAGCAAAGAGCTCCCAAAGCCAGCAGGAAAACGGGGAAACTAAAAGGGAAAACAAGTGGTGCTAAGACACCAGCTAAAGAGGATGGTTAAAGAAATGCCCTTTCAATGCAGATCCCCGTATCTTAAAGAGTATAGAGAGGCTAGAGATCAGCTAACTCCAGAACAGTTGTTATTGGTGGACTATGCGTTTCTCCCACCAGATGAATTGCACCCATCAACGTAAGTATCATGCTTTACAATTACAACGTTATTCGTATTATGCTCTGATTATATATTATTCCTTAAGAACTAATGATTCAAAAATAACATATAGGGAGAAATTGTTCGACTATGAGCATAAAGAAGAAGACAAGAAATCATGGATATTCAGGGACGGATTTGAGACATTGGCTGGGACAGATCGAGACTTAGAGAGTTCTGTGGTGGATGTACTATGTATTCTCTTAAATTGGATGGAAAGGAGAAGAAATCCCAGTGTAAGGAAAAGAATGTTCTTCAGCACAAATATTTATGTAAGAAATATACGCCATACATGTAACGTACTTAGCTATTTTATAGCTCATTGTTGTTGACTACCATTTAATTGGGTGCTTCAAATTTACCGTTGTCCATAGAGAATGAAACTTCAAATCTACAGGAGATCTTCAAGATGGTAATGGACCTTGAAATGAGAAGGTATAAATGGATGAAATTGGATGAAGCACAATTGGTAAGAATCATAGCGCTTATCACTTTCATTAATATAACTCAACTATACAACACTACAAATTGTAAACAACCAACAACTGCATAGTGAACCAGAAGAATGACAACAGTGAACATTTAGTGACATTCCAAGAAATGAATTATACTTTGGAAAAAAGGTATATTATGACTAGTGACCTCCTAGCTGGTGAATAATCTCATTCAATATATTTTGAAGCAGAGAATTAACCAACATGAATAAGAAACACTAAATATGTTCAGTTAACATAGCGTTTCATCTTATATGTGACCACAGTTTACTATTAAACACCAGCGGATTCATCAGTGCCACAATATGTTCACTAATTTATTGAGGAATGTTCACAATAAGAATTGAATGGTGTTAAACCTGATTGGCATGATACCTTGATGCAACATTATAAGAACGCTCGCAAACTTAAAATGATAGCTTAATTGCACTTTTTTCCCAATTAATGTTGCATAAGTTCACTGATCAAGTGAGGAATGTTAACTTTAAAATCATAGAATATGGACTGTTGTGCCATGTAAGAGTTCACTTAATATTCTATGGTTATTCTGAGTCCAACATAACCAGAAAAGAAACCTTTATATGCATAACTTGATCCTTTTAATGTTACATGTAGGTGTTCTTTCCCATTCTTGGAGACAACCACTTTTTTGTCATTTGTTTCGACTTCGTAGCAAAAAAAGTGATCGTGCTTGACAATCACAAAGGAGAGACAACGTCAATATATAAACACTGCACAATGGCCATGGTAAACGTTTTTTCCCTGATGCTCAATGCGTGTTCCTAACATGTATACAATGATACTTTGTAATTACTCATGTCTCATATCAGAGAATATGATTTTAGTGGGGGGTCCAATTTTGATGATTTGCCGTAAATAGGGAAGTACAATGGAATTCAACTACTATGGGATCTTCAAATATCCTTTCATTGACAACTTCATCTCCAAAGAATAGATAAAAGGGGTTGGGGGGAAGGGAGCTGCATTTAGTCAGAAGTTTTTCCCAGGGAATTGATTCCATGATGCTTGACTTAGAGTGAATTAAGTTAACCAAAGTCTTGGAGAAGATGTAGATATATCAGCAAGCACAATTACATTCGCATGCTCAAAATTAGCTGCTGGTAAGGCTAGCAGTTATGTGGGTTGTGACCTCTTCAACAGCAGTTGTTTAACTTACCACCATTAGTTTAGCAACTCAAATAACTTAATCAATGATCACCTGTAGTGTAGGAGAACTATTTCATAATTTGCCCATTGAAATCTAGCCTGGATAATACTTTTATTAGCCATTCATATGTTTAGATGATCAATAATCTAAAACGGTTCATGGCTTGAATGATAAACTGTTGTCTGCTACCTTTTATGATAACTAGCATGAAGATTCATACCCATGCACCCAACTTTGCATCTCTGTATTGGTTGCATGGCCTTTACATATTAGCAGTAACATGTTTAACTTGTTGTAATCTTCTAAAGCTAGCTGTTGGTGTTTAGCCTTGCATAATTAATTAACTTCAACATAAAGACAATAATGTTATTCATTAATATGTCCCCATATTATGTGTAGACAAACCTATTTGCAATCTACTTATTGGATGGAGGACACAAAAAAGGAGTTGACGTGAGAAAATTTATCCCAGTGTCTTGGACTCTTTGTTGGTAAGATAACACAAACATTCATGATTGTGGAATTTACGCGATACGCCATATGGAGGCATTTTAAGGAGGAAATATTAAGTCCTGGACACCTGGATTTGAGAAAAACAAGGTAAGTATTCCACAATCCAGTTGCAACTTCTAAATTACTGATTATTATATGTAAACGTTCAAAAGGCACATCATATTAAAAATTGATTATCTCCAACAAACATGACTAAAACGCAGGAAGAATTTGTCAAGCACCTACGTTCAAGGTATGCAGCAATGATATTACAAAGTGAAGTGAATAGCCTGTACGTGCAAATCCAAGAGGTAGCCAAAAAAGACTACCAGCAAAGATAAAGAGAACAGCCACACCTCCAACAATAGTACTACTCCAATATTATGCAGTAAAATATAGTTTAAAACATACGTGCATAGTGCACACAGTGTTCCTGAACTCCAGCTTTTATAATGTGAAATTGCAATAGTTCCTTTTCTATATTCAATACAAGTATCTGTGCACCTATAGCAACAATATTTTATGTGTAAGTTCACTGAGTAATAAGAAAAGTTCACTCATAGTTTAAGCTCACAATTCCACTTTAAAATAAATACTGATCTCTGGTTTTAATGTGTGTGTTCACTACTTACTTGGTATTTGTTCATTAATGTATTGAGGAAGGTTTACTATTAAAATTGATTAGGCTTAAACCTGATTAAGCCATAAAATTGCACCCTAAAACCTAAGTGAGTTTCACTGAGTAATTATGAAAAGTTCACTCAGTATTTAAGTTCACAATTCCTTTATAAAATAATTACATATATCTAGTTTTGATGTGTAAGTTCACTACTTACTTGGTATTTGAGCACTAATATATTGAGGAATGTTAACTATAAAAACTTATTGGTGTTACACCTAAAACAACAATACTTTGCACGAACATCAACGATGTCCGTTAATTATCAATGTTATCCAATATGATGCACGTTCATCTTCCATAATTCAATATTAAACTATACCACAGAAAGCTATACAAATCACTGCGCTGACCACTCGAGTTCATTGTACAACATCATATAGTTGAGTTTAGTCCAACAATTGCAAAAAAAGGAACAGAATATGATTAAATTATTTAGAATATATGCAGTAACCATAAAGAATAAACAATCACGACAATCATAGTGAATAAAGTCATCTAGTTCATTAAGATGATATTGTGTGTTCACCATGATACTCCACGTAGCTCACATTACTATGGTCAAATTTGTAAATTATAATATACAACTTATTAACTTAGATGCTTACCAATACATCAATTCAAATAAATTTGGTTACTAATAAAGAACTCTATCAAAACATGCACTAAATAGGAGGACAAGACTTGATGAACTACTTATATTTACACTCCAGAAAGTGAACATTATTCAGACAATTTAGTTCATTATCGACTGAGATAATAACATATACAATTGTGCAATATAGAACTGTTCACTATGCAGATTCAAAATGTTCATTACTATGTCAAAATAGAATTCAATATACATTAACAATGTGAAAACGCTGCCATGAATAACAATTACAGACAAAGACCTCATAGAACTAGAGATAATTTGGGCTATAACATACACCTCAAAGATAACTTATAAACAATAAATAATAACAGTGAACATCAACATTGAAATATGTGGAGGTCACAACTCATATGGTCTCAATAACTCGACACATATTGTTCTGGTACATAAGAACTAAACATTAGAAATAAAATGGACTCCAACTCCGCACTACGACTTTCATTGCTCATCATTAGGAGTAGCATCTGCAAGAAACTTATCAGTACGAAACTATCGTATCACTGCCGGAGCTACGACAGGCATAAACCCTATACTAATATTAGATGGATGTGAATGGTAAGACGAGTGGAAAAACGACGATGGAAATGAACCCTACATGAAAATGAAAACCAACACTGAGTCAATTAAAAAGTTCACTATACTATTCAATGTTGTTCATTGAAAAACTTAATGTTGAACACCCACTTAAAATGTCCTCTACAAACATGACCAAACAAATAAATGTAAATGAACCACAATATGTACCTCATCCACATGATGCTAAACGTGCGAAAGTGAAGATGAAAGATTAAATGTCAGCAATGAAATCTGCTAAATCAAAAATATAGTAAATAGCAACTCCAGCACAAAACCAATGCATTACAATAATAACATAATTAATAATGTACCTGTCAAAGCATATGCGAGTAACTTATGCCAGTATACGGAATAGCACTTGGACAACATGGAGCATTCTTCATATATCACAACATGGAAATTAAAGTCACTGACCATTGTAATATCACATAAAATATAACAAATCTGAAAAAGGCATACATCCAAATATTCAATGTAAAAAAACTAAGCACACCCACAGGAAAAAACATAAATAATACATCAACTTTAACATTACCTAGGATTGTGCTCAAGACGAACCCACATCAGTCTTCAACAACTTCTTTGACTTCCTCCGTTTAAGTTGATCGCATTTCTTTTTAACTATACTCTTAAGTCTCTTATTCCTAACACCTTTTTGACGAGATCCAGGAGGATTTAGCATATTCGGAAGTGAATTCGAATCCTTCCCCTATCCATCTATATTAATATGGATAGAACCCACATCAAATTCAATTACTTTCTTAAGTTCCATAGAATACTGTTCACAATGAGCCCTTGCATTCTTGTTCATTTGACTAGCTATAATAATTTAATTCATTTTGCTCATCATTTACATCCTCCAAACCAAAGAGCAACCTGCATTTTCTTTACCATAAGATGTTCCCAAATCAAGAGTTTGACCATCTTTTATGCCCTTACACCACCTCCTAATTATGTATTGATCAGGCACTTGTTCAACACAACAAGCTTGTAGAACCCTTAGGTAATGAGAACATAAAATCCCGACCTCCCGAAACATCTTACAAGTACAATCAACAACACCTTCATCTCTATTATATGTAACAATATGACGAACCTCATATGGATCTACTCCATGAGAATCCCTTCCAACCCTAATACCCCACACCTCAAAAGACATAGCACATAAAGAACTTTCAATTGCTTTGTAATTATATGTAGCTCCATCAATGAACTCCTTCTCAAACATCAAGAAAGCTTCAACAGCATACACAGACATAGCATGTTTCAAGATGTTTACTGAAGGAAATGCCATTTCTACATTACCTTTGCTACATCTATGATCTTCACCATTCTCTTTACTCCTCCACTTAGATACAACATCACAAAAAATATTATAAAAATCACAAAGATCAGTTGTGGCGCGCAACCTCCTTTTCAAAGATCTATTTGTTATTTCACTCCTTTGGGAAGACAATACGCCACTAGAAAAAAATTCTTTTGAAAACGCCGAACACCACTTTTCACGTAATGTATATAAGTTAGAAAGCCAATGATTGTTACTACATTCGTACTTCTCCATCATCTTGAAAAATACAAATCAAATCATAAGCAAAACACCCCAAACAAACTTTGAAAGTGGGAAACCTATTCTGTCGTTGATAGTGCACTCACAGATACTAAAATTGAAGATTTGTGAACTCATACCAATAACTAAAAAACAACACAAGCCCATGCCACAACTTTAGTGTATGATATATGCCATTCACGGAAACACAAAATGGCATGGTGTTTTAGTAAAAGAAACAAAAAGAAGAATAACCATGACACACCTTTGATGAATAGTCAGAACACAAGTAAAGGCATAATAGTTATAACATTATACACTCTTAATGCATGGTAACATATTTTCTGAAATTCAACAATGAACCATACTAAGCAATTTAGTGAACGCAATGGTATAAAATAGTGAACCATATTTAATTTATAACACTGATTCATACTGAATTCAGTTATATAGCTAGTAACAATCTTTAACAATTACATACCTCTCCCAAAAAAATTGGAACTCCTCCACAGTGTCACAATCCATCAAAACTCTATTAAAAATCTTCGTCAATCTGTCACACAATCTAAGGTGTCCAATTTTTTCCTTGAGTTTTCAATAATGTGCCAACAATACAACCTATAATGAGCAAGAGGAAACACCGACTTAATTGCAGAAGTCATGGAAAATGCCTGATCTGTCATCACAGTAATTGGATGCTTCCCACCGATAGATTTCAAGAATGTCTTAAACAACCAAACAAAAGACTCTATCTTCTCATTCATCAAAAAGCCACAACCAGACATAACATTTTTTGAATGATGATTCATCCCAAGAAATGGCGCACAAATCATGTCATACTTGTTTGTCCAATACATTGTGTCAAATACAACAAATCTCTAAACAATACATAATCATCCAACATTTGCTTATCCCGCCCAAAAAAACTTACTAAACAATTGCTCACATTAAGCTCAAATGCAAAAAAGAAATCATCCTCATACTTGAGACGCCTATTAAATATTTCAATTAATGAGTGTGCATCTCCACCATCAAATGTTTTGTCCTTCAATTGTGACAACTTGTTATATACGTCTCGCAACCCATACCCCAAAGAAGGAGAACCCCTAGCCTGTTTCTTAAGCACACGATATGCATCAGCAACACCTATTCCCGTCTTCCTAAGTTGTTTAACAAATGAAATATCCTCCTCAAGTACTTCTTGATGTGAAGGCAATAAATGCCGCAGACTTGGACTACACAAAGCATGATTATGATCAGCCTCATGCTGAGTAACAATCCACTTACCATCCTTATCAACATGAAACTGAATAAACACCTTGCAACCTGCCTTTACATCTACATTCGTATGATCCTTGTAATGTTGACCTTTATCTTGCTTGAATCCTGCTTTCCAACAACAAAAATGGCGCATGCATAAGCCTCCTCCTTTGGATTTACATCTATGCCGTATCTTTGAATACCGAACACTAAATCCAACCTTGTATGCATAGTCATTGTAGATGTGAAATGCTTCACGCTTTGAGCTAGCAACAACCCCAACCAACACTTCTTACAAAGGTTCAGCTTTGACAATATCCTGTTTACTGAACCCACATCCTATAATACATATTAAACATATACAGTGAATATAAGTTATATCTACAATGAGCAATTACATATTCAGTAGTAAATATCATCTACAACACAACCTACAAAATAGCACAGCACTAAAGGCAATCATGGGATCACAACATACACAATAAATGGTAATACATCCACTACCAACTAAGATAACCACAAACACATTGAGTAGCAGTAGTTGTACGATGCACTTCTATGTTGTATTTAGGGTTAACACCAATCATGGATTAAAGTGAACCTTCCTCAATTCCTTAGTGAATGAATGCAATCGAAAATATGAACACCCTCATCAAAACCATGGAACGTTACTCAATTTAAAGTGGAAGTATACGCTTAGTTACTCAATGAACTTACCTTAAGAACTCAGGAACTCGTCCAAAAAGGCAGTGAAAAGCAGAAGTTTTACAATGCACTTCTATATTCTATGTATGTTTAAAACCATGCAGGTTCTACAGTGAAGCTTCCTGAACTCCATAGTGAACTAATGCAAGGTCAATACTCAAAACGCATAAATACCAAACAACACAATATTTCATAAGGTCTTCACTGAGTAAGGTTTTAAAGTGAACCTTCCTCAAATCCTCGATGAACTAATGCATAGTAACTAGTGAACCCACCGACATATCCAAGTGACATTTCCAGTAAACATTAGCTGAGAAATACCCATCATATTTTAAAGTGAACAATCCTCAAGTCCGCAGTGAACTTATGCAAAGGATATGGTGAAACATGTCAGATTCACATAAGCACATAACTAGCATATGATTTAATGAACCTTACTGAAAACATACCACACTCACCAGAAACGATATCATCTCCTTCATTACCAACAATATCCAAACCTTCCGCTTCAAACAAAGCTACCAAAAAACAAAAACAACACCTCATTCAGCAAGAATCTTATATAAATCAAGCAAATATATATATATATAATAATAACATTCAGTAATTACACAACTTACGAATTAAATTTTTGAAAACAGAGCGATCTCTGCAATCGTCAACTCTATCTTGAACAATGCTCTTATCCATTTTGAATAAGAATAATGGCAACGAAAACACCCTCAAATTTCACGTAAAATAGTCTACTATTAAACTTGAGAATAAATTAACATAATCAACGAATCCATTAATCTCATCAGCATAGAAATTTCGAATTTGCTGGCTTCCTGTTCTGCTGGAGCATAACACCCTCTTGAGAATAATTGTCAAACTAGTGTAAAAAAAAGGTGAACCGAAAATAAAAAAGGGAACCGAAAATAAACGGTTATCCTAAATGACAAAAACTGCTCCATTTTTCAACAAAAAATAAAATTGTAATAAATAATTTTGGTTTTTTGCAAAATTATATAAAATGACATGACATACTAAGTTGGCGTTTATATGGATCCGGAGCACAAACTCCCGTGGTATATAATAATCTGCACGGAATGCTACCGTCAATGTGACAGCGGCACCCAATTGAACATTGAACTAGGGAGGGAGGGAGAAGAGGAAAGAAGGGAGGTTGTGTGGGAGAACTGAGCTGGAGACGATGGACAGTAGCGACGAAGACGATGATTTCTCGTACCATGAAGGGATAACCCCGCAGTCTAAGATCAACTCTCTCTATCAATCCAGCACTGAAAAGGTGTTTTCTCTGTCACTTCCCATTTTTCTCTTTTCGGTTTATTTCCTGTGCATAGATGTTCCTTGAGTTTGCTTTTCGTTTTGTAAAACTTTTTCTTTGCAAGAATGCATTTTTTAACTGAAGATGACCCTTTATTTCTGGGTTCTTTACTGTCTTTTTAAGATAATTTGCTGGTAGCTTGCTTCTGTCTCCTTTTCTCTTTCTGGGTTTCAGCTTGCTTGCTCACTTTGAGCTTATTTGGGTCACTTGGGTTTGGCAGTCAATTTTACATCTTTAAGAAAAATTGGCATATCGTAAATCTTTTTGTCTTCCCGCGATCAGTGAGCCAATTCAAAAATTCCCATCTGACGTATGAGCTGACGGTCCTGCGCTTAGTGGTGGATTTTGGCAGAACGGAATACAATACAATATGTTTCGGGATTTATGCTTCTGGCATATGGACATATGGCCCTATTCTTACTAGTTGATGACCATATGGCCCTACACCTACTAGTTGATTTTGACAGTATGTAAAATAATAAGTTGGGGATTTATGATTTTAAGTTTTGCTATGTTCGTCTTGGCCTTTGTGATGGTCAATTGGGCGGGTGTTGTTCAGGGGCAGGATGAAGCAGGTGGCTGTGGTGTGTAGGACTGCTATGTTGGGCGAAGTGTTTGAAATGGTTAAGACATAGTGAAACGATATTTGTCTTTTGTATGTTTATATAGACTCCACTGTCAAGTACCTGCACCATATTTTTGGCTGATTGGCTCAAAGATACGAGCTTAGTCTACTAAAGCATAGTTTTCTGTATTCCTTCATGTTCAAATTCAATTGAGGATTGGACGTCTTATTTTGTATTTCTTCAACTTGGATCTAATATTTAACCAATTATCTATTGATGTCATTTGCATGGAGAAGGCACTCGATGGCATTTAGCCATTTCAATTTTGTGCTCTAAAATAATTGCTGTGCTTTTAAAGGATGGCTGAACATGGGAAGGAGCATAAAGTGTTTAACATGTCTAGCTGCAACTCTTTAAAGCAAATAAATTAAGGCGGTCTTTGAACCGCTAGTCCAGCTTCTGTTAGAGGCTTAAGAAAGAATTTGTTACTATTAACATCCATTGTTGAGGATCTTGCTTAGAAGTCCGATCATAATAAATGGGAATCTTTAGATATCTTATGGACCTTCATGATACCTAGGAAAGCTGGAGTGTAACTTAGTCAGACTGTCTTCTTTTATATAAGAATCAAAAAGGTTCAAAGTGAATTTTGTTCTGAGTTTTAAATCATAGAAGAGAAGTTAGTTTTATCATTCAGAATATCTCTGCGGATCGAAAATTCCTCTCTGAGAAGCTATTTACAGCTTTCTTGCAGTGTAACTTCGGGTCTGTAAGTGAACATAATGGATTGTCAATACAAAAAATCTCAAGGCCTGGGTTTACATCAAGGGTTAGATATCAAATGACGATGAACTCGGCAGTTTCTTTGAGATCATGATTATGTGCCTATCCATGGGGAAACTGTTTGGCATGTTCTAAACTAATTCCTTTACAGTGAACTGCTTCTCTGTGAATTAAACAAGTTTGTATCCCTAGTCCACTATGTTACATGGAAATGGGCTGATGTCCAAGAGGCATTGCTTGTGTCTGACAAAGAAGTCTTTTGTTCCTGCACGTGACTGCAGAGAGTTAGCTTCTTTGCTGCTGAAGTTTCTGTTGGTTGCAACTGATAATATGCACATTGTTTCTTGAAATGTATCTAAGAATGACTACGGATGCAAGACCCATTCCAAGTGATGAAATGCTGTATACCTTACAAAGCTTGAGAGTTGAGAATTGAGACTGATTTCACCAGGGAAAAGGACTTAAAAATTTTGTAGCTAGTTGTCGTTTTCTGATAGAGCTTCTCTAGGTGTCAAGAAATTCGAGGAGAAGGGAAGAGCTTTAGAGAGACAAAGAATGATATATATATATAAAGAGAGTGAATTTTCATTGATCAAAAGAATGAGTACAATTACAGCAACTCAGCCTGTTATTTCCAACAATTAGACGTAACAGACTCGCGCTACAATCTAACCACCCAGGGCCCACTCTGACAAACTTTCAAAACAACTTGCCTGCAAGTCATCTGACACTTTAGTAAAATAAAACTGTTGTATCAAATTGGCTCTCCCTTAGGAAGCTTACCCTCAAGCTTCAAGATTAAAGTGTGGAAATTTCTTCTCTATATCAGTATAGAGTTCCCACGTTGGTTCGTCCTTAGGCATTGAATAGAACATAGAGAATGGCATGGTGCCCTTTCTATCCAAGATAGCAACTGGCTGGGCAGAAATCAATCCTTGGTCATCAGGCAAAGTTCTGTGTCAGGTTCAGAACCAATGTGTTTCCTCAGCTGTGAAATGTGGAAAACAGTGTGGATCTTGGAATCCTTTGGCAACTGCAATCTGTATGTTACTGCTCCCATCTTTGCGATGACTTGAGATGGACCAAAAAATTTTGCAGACAGTTTCTGGTTGCTCCAGTGAGCTATTTTACTGTTGCCTATAGGGCCGAAGCTTCACATAAACCCAATCTCCCAACTCCAAGGCCTTATCATACATGTGTTTATCTGCTTGCTTTTTCATTCTTTGCTGGACCTTTGCCAAATGATTTTAAGCATATTTTGCATTCCTCCCTAGCCCTTAGACTTCATTCCATTGCTTTCAATTTTCTAACACCACCAAGATTAGGAAAATGCAAAGTGGGTGGCTGGCCGTGCACAATGTCATATTGGATGATACCTATTAGGGAATGCCAATTGGTGTTACCACCATTCAGTTAATGGCAACCACAACATCCATTCAACAGACTTCAAATACACCTCTTAAATGAATCAAGCGCTTATTATACGAAGGACTATCGATCAAGATGTCATCAAAAAATACCAAGATGAATTTCCTTTAGTGGGTCATGAAAAGGCCAAGTTCCAAACCTTATCAAGATATCCTTCTTATATTCATCCCACCCATGCCAAGCCTTATTGCTCTTTTCTAATGAAAGATTGGTGCCATAATACGGCAATTCAACTCAAGTGAATAGAAGCTACCCTTGGCATATATATATATATATATATATATATATGTACGTATATACACACCAAACACACACACACACACACACACACACATAGACACACACGCACACACACATATATATATATGTATATATATGTAAATATATACATACATATAAACATACATACACACACGCACAAATCTCTCTGTGTGTGTGCATGTATATATGTACGTGCATGTGTGTGTGTGTGTGTGTGTGTGTGTGTGTAGATATAGACATATACATACCTGTGTATATATACATATATGTACATTTTTATATGTGTATACATATACATATATGTACATTATATATATTTATATATATATGTATATATGTATGTGTGTGTGTGTGTGTGTGTGTGTATACATATAT
>NCQV01098755.1:0-17330 GCA_002740545.1 Lophocereus schottii
GTCACAAAATGTGACTGCATTTCATACTACTTAACATGCGGTCACAGATTTCTCGCCATCTTCTATTGGTCACAAAATTAGTCACAAAATGTGACTGTTTTCAAGCGGTCACAAAAAGGCGGTCACAAATTGCACTATTTCTTGTAGTTTGGCAGGTAACAGAGCAGCTCTCTGAGAGGAAAAGCGTCGAATGAGAGGATAGCTAGCAAGGACTGAGGAGCAAGGTAAGAACTCAAGATAATGAGAGGACTGAAGAGGAACGACAAATTGGGAAGGGTCTCTTAGCATTCTATCTTTGCCCATTAAAAATTAAAATATTATGCAAACCAAAAAAATTAAAAATCAAAAACAAATTTAGGAGGCGGTTTTGGTGGATATTTAAGTTCTATAAATTTTAAATTTCAAATATTTAAAAAATTGGTCAAATCGGATTAAAAAATAAGATCGAATTTTAGACTTTCTGTGGAATTGAGTCAAACCCAACTTGGTTATTTTATCGGAGTACTCGAATTTTTTTCTCAAATTTGAATCAGATAATTTTGTTTCGGAGTAGATCAAATGTAATTGTCATTCCTAGAGAGAAATTAGTGACAATGCAGTGAGCTTAAAAGATTAAATGTCAAATGACACTTATAAATCATATTAAATTCAAATAAATATAGATCTAAAATAACATAATAAATCTCTCATTCAAGAAAACTAATAGTTAACAAATTGATTGCTAGTTTTCCACTCATTTGTTTCTTAATGTTGTATTTGGGATGGAGATCCGTAAATTTAGCATAACTTTCTTGTGAAAAACTTTTCTGTTATCATAGACTATATCCGGCGAATTGACATCTTAGTTTGCATTGGAATCAATCAATAATTTCATCGTAAATATGAAAAATGTGAAATCAAGTTTATTGGAACTTTTCAGAAGGTAGAGATAATATCATCTATTCAAAGAGGGAAAAAAACTAACTCTTACAAATGAAGAGACTAAATTTAGGCTAAGAAAAAACATTAAGGAAAAATATAATAATTAAAAAGATTAGGGCTTACCATTATCAAAATTGCCAATGAGAATTCTTTTCAATTACAAAAGATTATAATTTTTCTAGAGAGAAAAAATTGGAAGAGATGGACAAGAGGTTAGGATTTAATTGGCCTCCTAATGTAATTTTGATCTTGATGGATTTATTGTTTTTTTTTTTTGATATTTTGGTATTTTTGTGGAGGGATGTTACCATGTTGCCCTTGTGATCATCATCGTAATGTTTATTACATTAAAAGATGTCACTTTCACATTGTCATGATCTATGAGGTGTGGTTTCCCACATTTATTGTTAACACATGATTTATAAATTCACTTGATAAGGCTTTTGCTTTTCTAAGTTACCGCCCCTCGTAATACGAGATATTCTTTTCACTAGAGGTTCTTTCTTATAAGTACTGCAATTCAATCTCCCTTTGATTGGGTGAGCCCTTCATCTTCTAGGCTTTCCAATACCATGCAAGTATTACAAGCAAAAATGTAGCAAATGATGCTTCAAATTTAAACTTTGCAATGGAAATACAAAAGTGTATTCTTTTAACAATGCAAATGAGACAGAAAGAGCAATTTAGGGGAGGGATAATAGGAAGGATTGTATGTTTATTAAGGTGGAAATGAAGTTTGTTGAATTAGTCTGCAGCTTAAGGATGAGTCCAGCCTGTAATATAGATTTTGTCAATTGGTAAGTGTGGTTTGTTTGGTATTAGGTGAGGTCTTAACAAAGCATAAATTGGTTTTTGTGATTAAAACTCTTCCACAATCAGTTGATAATCTTGGCAAGGTAATCCAATGGAAAGCTTATAACAATTTAGTTATTTGCTGGATCATGAATTCAATTGCTAAGCCAATTGTTAAATATATTCACTACATTCAATGTACAAGTAGGGATGCATCTGCAGAGAAGGCTTGCCTTGACCAAAGGCTCAAGACAATATAAAGTCAATAAAGACACGCGCTCTGTGAAACAAAATCAATGAGTATTATACAACACTAAGAGGAATTGTGGAAAAACTTGGCAATATGAATGATTCAGTTGGAATCACCATCATGACTAAAGATGTGACCAACTTTATGATTGCCTTATCTAAATAGCGCGATGGCTAGAAACTCTTGCAATTCTTAAATGGATTGGACAATAAACAGATAACATTGTTCAAGAAGTCAAATGTCGGTCATGTATCTTTTTCCAAGCATTGCAATTGCTTATGTGCAATTCAGCAAGTAGAATTTTGAAAAGGATGCCCTAAAAGATGTCCAGCGTGTTCAAGTTTATGCATATAGCCTATACAATAGAGTTGATGACGTTGTATGTAAATATATGGCAACAAAGGTCATCCAAAGAAAAATGTTGGTAAGTGACAAAGAAAATTGAAATTCCAAGTTTCATACAAGAGAAAGGAAACTATTGGAAGAAGGATAACTGCAAATGTTGAAGTCGCCTTTGTTGTTGGTTCAAAGAGAGAAGATATTGCTACCATGCTAACACAACATCAAATTGAATAGTTTCTAAAGTTTTTGCTTAGTTAAGTCAAACTAGATAGGTTCAATGTGACAAAGAGGGTGAGTTAGAATACTCAATCCTTTACAGGTAATGATTTCTGCTCCTGTGCCAATGTTGCTACAGATTACAAGACATTTACATGTAGCTTACAGAAAATATCCTAGAGTTGCTAATAAATGTCTCATAAGGCTTTCAAATGGCCACTCACCTGAGATCATTAATGTTGGATAGTTCTTTTTAACTTAAACTGGTGGTTAGATCCAAGATGTCTTCTATATATATAACCATCTTTTAAATTTAGTTATTTATATGTGTCAAACTCCATGAAACAAAAATGCTTGCATGGTAATTTTTATGACGAGTTCTGCCTCATCCAAGACTTCAAAAAGGATACTAAAGCGGATGGCAATGAGGATGTAGTCCGTATATATTACATGCTGATGTGTCAAAAGATTAGCTAGGTTATAAGTTTTTTGGGTAGTTTTTCAACTGTTAAATATTTTGATACCTGCTTTGACCTTTTCCAGTTCTAGTAATAAAAAAATTATCGTATGCATAGATATGTAGACAAAAATTATGTGTTGTGGCATCAAAGACGGTGGCATGCTCCCTTATCAACATTGTGACATATTTCTAAAATTTCTGGCAGTATAAGTAAAATTGCAAACATTGCCTTACATGTCCTATTGGTAAATTCATTAAACTTCCTTTTGATATTAGGAAGAGAGTGAGTTCTCAGACATTTGATCCGATTTATATTAACATTTGGCAGGGCTATAAAGTACTTACAAAAGAAAAGTATCGATGATCACACTTATGCTACCAAGGCTACTTTGCTACTTCCATGCAAGCATCTTTAGTTTGCATAGTAAAAAAAATCTCCCACTGTTTTCACACTAACTTATTCTTCTGAAAATTTTCCTCTACATAGTAGCACAATGGGAAATTTCTTACTATAGTTATTACCGTGGGAACATTCCTACCGTATTTGATGCAGTGCAAAATTGTTAACTGAATCATGCCTAATGGGAAAATTTTGTGGGAAGAGATGCAGAGCGCCAGAGCCATAGGATAGTATGTGCCAAGTACCAACAACAGAGTGGCACTTTACTCCACGAAGCTGTAGCAATAGGATGTCACACACATATATTGCCTTTTTAGAAGAAAATAGTGTTTTTGTTAATGTCAAATAGTCAAAAGTACCATGTGAGAGGCGAGTTCACGATTCAAAATAACACTCAATTATCAAATTTTTTTCAAAACTAATTATCGAGCTATATATTTTGCCTAAGTAACATCGAGTCATCAATATTCTTTCGAAATATCACTTGGTGACCTAATTGTTAACCGATAGTAACAGGTAATTCTTTTAATTTTTAATTTAACAACAAAAATAACAATAATAATGATTAAAAAAACTACCCACTCAACCCAGCCAACCCCTTCCCCGCCGCCGCACAAAGTCACTAACGTTCCCCCCTTCCTCCACCACCACTCCTAGTAAGCCACCATGCCCACCAACTATAGTTCTATCAACCCACTCGACCTCTAAGCCGTCTCTCTCTCTACTCTACCCAAAAACCTCCGTGGTCCCAATTCCTTCTTTCTCCACTATATCCTAGGCGGAGGGGATAATGACACCCATGGCTTGAGCACCATGTCCGAAGGAGGGAGCACGTTGGTGACGACAAGATGGATGATGTGCTTGGTGCGTAGCCATGCCCGTTCCCTCTTTCTCTTTCCTACCCTTTTTAAGTCCTCATTGAGATGACAATTAGGGAATAGCCACCCTTGTCTCCACCACTATAATTTTTTTCTCAGAAAATTTTGAGGAGCAGTGAGCGATTAAATAGTGGGAAACGTACAAGAAAGAGATCAAAAGGAGCATAATCAGGTTGCAGAGAGGAAGAGGAGTGTTAAGTCATAATTTATGCATATTTTTAATAATTAGTTAGCTTATGTCATATAGATATTTTATCTAATTTACTTTAGTTTATTTGTTTTTAGGTTAATAATTAATAAAATGAAGAGAAGAAGAAAATGCTTTGGACGATGAACTTTTCATATCGAAGGATCAAAGTTGATTTATCAAGTCTTTCTGAAAATAATGATTTATGAAAAAGGGTTATTTTTCATGAAGATTTATTTTATGAAAGGAGGTGAGGAAAAAAAAGGAAACTACTAATCCTACTTGAAAGAGGAGGTTTTGAAGCCTTGACGTAGAAGAAACTTGATTAACCCCAACTTTATCACAATAAAAAGAGCATTTGGCCTTGAAAAGTCATATAACAGCATCAACTGCTTGTCTCCTTGGTCATGAACACACGTTCCTAGCCATCTCCTTCGTTTAATCAGCCACCTATAACAATTTTCACCATCATGTTACCATTATCCATCAACATGCTGCACCATCATCATCTCATCATCACACCTTCATTATCACCAACGATATCAACATCCTTTTTTTCTACCAGCATCATCATGACTTATCGCTTCACCATTCGCCAACATCATTGCCATTGCATATTCCACTCAACCCCATGACACTACAAGAAAATTAAACTCCTTCTACACTTAAAAAGGTCCTTACCCACGCATATAAGTGTGGCAGGAGTCGCTCGCTTAGGCTAATCGTGGTCAGGGAGTGAGGAAAATCAACTACCTTTGCTATGTGTTAGGTTATAAGCGTACAAGGACACAAGAGGGGGTTGAATTGTGTCTTCTAATATTTTCGTTTGTTTCATAACACTCGTGAGAACCGTTTGGAGAGGTGTTTGGAGTGAGGCAAAATAAAACTGAATGCGGAAATATGAAAGTAGACACAATATTTTTACGTGAAAAACCACATCTGGCCCAATTGAGGTGTAAAAACCACGACCTACCTCAGTAGGATTTCAGCACACTTTTACTAACACGGGCCGAATTCATTATACATGTAACTCACACATGACTACGTTACACACGTAACTTAGTATCCTCCCGAGACCCTCGTTACAAACACGTAACTAGCCTCCACTTGAGAACTAGCCACACATCATGTCCAAAGTCTCCCAAGACTTGGACACTCTCTAATCTTACTGATGACAGAGGAGAATAGAAAAACGCCTCACTTTGAATGCTTCTAAATAAGCTGAATGTAAGGTACAATACTATCCCTGTTATGTTAATATAGATGACTCAATTTAGCACACTTCTTGAAGGTTTTTCAATCAGAAAGCTTTCTCACAAAAGACTTGATTTTGCTCCTTGAAAAACCGAGAATGAAAACGTTGAGAGGCAAGAGATTATATACCCACGAAATACTTTGTGCCGCAAGTGTATGGGAGGTTTTGGATTTTAGCAATAACTCTCAAAAATAATCAGTATTCCAAACGAAATTGAATCTCTCAACATTATCTTTTTTGAAAATCATATCTTAAAGGCTAAGATAAAATCTTTTGATAGTATATTTTTAGAAAAACAATATTATTCGGTGAAGGACTCTTTGTAAGACAAAATATTATCAGAAAATCAATCCCGAATATATCAGGAATTTTGACAATAGAAAAACACTTGAACATCTTTGGGACAAGAGTTTTATACGTTGCCCTCAGAACACTGCAGACCTGATTGCTCAAACTATTCTGAGCAGTGTTCTGAGTTAGCACAAGAAATTTCATTAAGGTGAATGTTAAGTCAAGATTTTCTAATTGGCATATTAACAAGAATCTAGATGAATACAACCAGTAATTAACCCTAAGACTCTTATGATCCTTTGACCTCCTTGATATCGTGCATTCATATTTACTTTGATGTTCCACGCTTCTGCAAACTGTTCTCCAGGGTGTTTGTAACCTATCTCAACACACAATTCTATCACACTACTTAAGCATAGTATGATAGCATATTGACTAGTACATTTGGGTCATTATCATCAAAACCTTGCACATGATTGTTTCAAAAAATTCTCCCTTTTTAATGATGACAAACCAAATAACCATCAAAGTGCGATAGAGTAAAGGGCAAGAACATTAGTGCCAAAATAGTAATTTAAGGAGTCCAATGTACACACGAGATAAAGCAAGAGTAAGAATCACCTTAAAACAGGCAGACCAATCAAAGCATGGTCATACTTATCTTCTCCCTTTTGGCATCATCGAAAAGATCAAGGGAACCATCTGTATAAATTCAGTAGGGATGCACCCACCACCATAGGTAATGAGGGAAAATAACAGCGATACAAGTCAAGTATATGGTACATAATGATATCAGCCATCCTAATCACACACAAACACACAACAGCATTAGTAGGCAAAGGCATAGCATAAACCAAACCCAGCTAAAATCAGACATACCCATTGTCAAGCACAAGCAAAATCAAGTTTATCCGAACAAACAAAAAAATAGTGTTGTTGAAAACAAGATAAGAATCAGAGCTGAGAACAAGGGTGAATTAGGGAGAAGGAGAGAGAGGAGTAAATTTGGTCGTGAGGGCAGAAAGAGCACGTAGAATATCCTCATGGTGATGTGCATTCAAGGCCTTTTCTTCACTGAGTGCGTGCTTCACTTCAGCAATCTCCTCCTTCAGATGGAGCTGGTCCTGTACTAGTGCCTCAACTGTGGATGTGCTGGAACAGGTAGCCTCACTAGGAACAGGACTGGGACTAGGGCCAAAGGGTGTTTTAGGTCCTTGTTCTGACACTGTACCATCACTCTTGTTTACTATGAACCCACACTCAAGCAAAGTGTTGCTCCCTATCTCGTCTGTGATATGAAATTCCACTCTCTTTTGCAAGGAAATCCCAAGTGTCTCAAAAACTGAAGTCAGAAGGAAGTCATAGCCTATATCATGACTCTTAGAGGTGTTTGCAATACGTGCAATATGACTAATTATGATGGTAGGTAGATTAATTTGCTCCCCCCAATCTAGTAGGTCTGTATAACACATATCCATGGGGTTTACAAGATTGCGTCCTTGACCCTGGGGAATTACATTCTTAATCACAAACCAGAACAATAGCCTGTGCAAAGGCACCATTTTTCCCTTTCGCACAGACCAGGGAGCAGTAAAATCAGGTTATTGGGCTAGCTTTCGGGTCAATTCCAACAGTCGTTCATCACCTCGTATGCTCTTATCCTCACGCACATGCACATCAAACCCCTTGGATGGCACCCCAAGCCAATCTCCTAAGTTATCAGCATTGAAGCATATCTTACGACCATTAACTGAGCTTGTCACTATCCCACTAGTGACAACACAATTGGCATAGAATTTGGCCAAATCAGGTACAGAATAGCCCCATTTAGTGTTTGTAAACAAATCTAACCAACCCTGGGCCTTCAATGTTTCTAGGAACACTCCCAGCCCCTGTTCCTAAAAGTATGATACCTTAATGATTTTTCCTCTAACCACAGTTTTTATGAAGAAAGTGTCTCTACCTTTCCCCCAGTGTTATGGTTTTTCTAGCTTTCTTTTTCTATGGTTCATCACTTTCTTCACCCAGATCGAATGCCTGCTCTAGAGATCCTCATTTCAGGGTAGGTTTCTCGATGGAAACATGTGTGGGAGGTGTTTTAGCTGTTGGCTTGATAGGTGTTTTGAGAAGTGGTTTGGTAGTTTGAGGAGTTGATTTAGGTTTCCTTACAAACCTTTTAATCTTGTCCTCAGGTAGGCTCGGTGAGATGGTAGGACCTGAACTTCAAGTTGGAGGCCACCGTATAGATGTGGTGAGAGGCACATTGGGTGTGGTTGTGGTCTTTATTCGGCGCTTGATAGCCAGTTTGGCTGATGTTTGATGGGTTGTTTTCACAGTCTGCTTGAGCCGTATAAAGGGTTCATCCTCATCAATGCCACACACGAGAGCATCATTTAAGAAGGGCTTCTCTTCAATAAACACAGACTCCTTAATCTTTTCAGTTGATTTTGACTCGGTCACACCGGGTTCATATAATACCAATTCCCATCCTAAGACCGGTTTGACAGGGGTTGTATCATCAAGATTAACTCATACTTGTCTCAAATCGATACTTTCAAGAACTGAAAGATGAAGAGCGAAATACCATAAGTGGGCACAGGGGTAGCTTCCGCCGGCGATGTTGGTGGCCCCGTGAGTATGTCTAGTAATTTTTCTCCCCTTTTTCTTGATTTCTTAGCCTGAAGTGAGCTTGGGTGACGTGCCTTGCGATCGGAGGATGCGCTGCTGCCATGGGTGCGCACCATTGGAAGAGCTAGTAGAGGAAGAGGTTAGGGTTTAGTGGGTTTTAGGAAGAAGAGGAAGTTTGGGTTCTTGAGGGAAGAAGGGAAGGTGGTTTAAGAAGATAGGGAAGGTTTGAAATGAATTGACCGGAAAATAAAGTAAAGATCTGCAATGATCTTTTTGGCCACCGGTTTTTGGAGAGAGAGAGGATTTTGCATGAAAGATATTAATACACCTTGGGAAAAGCTGCAGATTATAGATTAGGCATAATAAATCCAATTTATATACTTTAAACTATGGTAACTTGATTAGCACATGACACAAACAATGGTCATACCTGTTTTTAGTGCCTGTTCTAACTGCTATATGTTCGGTAACAAAGGACAATAAAGACAATAACATTAGACCTCAACGATTGTCAACATGTCACATTCCGCACATATGCTAATAACAGCACAGAAAATTTGAATGCATCCATTGAATCAATTTATTTGGTCTCAAAACCTTACTAGTCAATCATTGGGAGTTGATGAAGTACTCACACGTTCTCTTAATCATACCTAATTCAAATCTATTCCTCTCAAACTATTCTATACTTAATGCCTTGATAAAAATATCAGTAATTTGTTTCTCAGTGGCATAAAAATTTATTGAAATCATGCCCTTTTCTACATTGTGTCTTAAAAAGTGATGATGAATATCAATATGCTTAGTCCTTTTATGTTGACACGGGTTCTTGATAATGTTAATTGCACTTGTGTTATCATAGAATATAGCAATGCATCCCGTGTCAACACTAAAGCCCTTGAGTTGTTGTCATATCCAAAGCAATTGAGCACAACAAGAAGCAGCCGCTACATACTCAGCTTCTACTGTGGACATGACAACTGTGTGCTATTTCTTTGTAGACCAAGGGACCCAATAGGGTCCAAGAAAAGTAGTCATACATGAGGTGCTTTCTCTATCAACTAGAAATGCAGCATAATCAGCATTCGTATACCTAATGAGGTCAAAGTTGCATCATCGTGGATACCATAGTGCAAAATCAGAAATGTGTTTCAAATATCTAAAAATCCGTTTTGCAGCTTTCAAATGTGTTTCTTTTGGATTTGATTGAAAACGGACACACAAATTTAAACCGGCACTGAAAACAATGTCAAATCCACTGGCGGTTAGGTATAGGAGTGACCCTATCATGCCCCTATATAATTTCTCATTAACTGAAGAACTTCCATCATCCATTACTAACCTGGTTGAAGGAGAAATGGAAGTGTCCATGGGCTTAGCTGATTCCATTCCAAACCGCTTAAGTAGTTCCTTGACATATTTTTATTGATGTATCATGGTTCCGCTTGAGATTTACTTAATTTGAAAGCCTAAGAAAAAAATTAAGCTCGCCCATTATGCCCATCTCAAACTCACTCCCCATCAAATTTGAAAATTCATCACATAAATCATTGTTGGTTGCACCCAATATAATGTCATCGACATATGCTTATACAATCAACAAATGTTTCCCCTTAGATTTGAGAAATAAGGTATTATCAACCTTGCCTCTTTGAAAATCATTATCAATTAAGAAACTTGACAAACGTTCATACCAAGCTCTAGAAGCTTGTTTTAGATTATAAAGTGCTTTGTCAAGTTTGAACACATGGTTAGGAAAATCATGATTTTCAAAACCAGGGGGTTGTTTTACATATACCTCTTCTTTAAGATATCCATTGAGAAATGCACTCTTGACATTCATTTGATACAACTTGACCTCCATGTGTGCTGCAAAGGCTACCAAGATGTGAATAGCCTCTGTCCTTGCTACAGATGCAAATGTTTCCTCATAATCGATCCCTTCTTCTTGATTGTAGCCATGGACCATCAGCCTGGCCTTGTTCTGAGTGACTATTTCGAACTCATCCAACTTGTTCTTAAACACCCACTTAGTTTCAATTATTGATCTGTCTTTAGGCCGTGGTTCAAGGTGCCAAACCTTATTTCTTTCAAACTAATGAAGCTCCTCTTGCGTGGTTATAATCCAGTTAGAATCTGAAAGGGCTACATGAACATTCTTAGGCTTAATGTTAGATAAAAAGGCATAAAAAGCACAAAGATTTCTAAGCTTAGATCTGGTTTACATCCTTGTATTAATATCAGATATAATTTGGTCAAGGGGGAGTGAGTTCTGGTGCTTTCAAGATCATGAAGTGGAAGGATCCACAGATCCGCTTTTCATTCTCTCCTGGCAGCTTGAAGAAACAAGTTCGGGATCAGGCCTAGAGCTTGTTCTCAAATCAGTATGAGCGTACTCAGGTTGAGTGAGCTATTTTTGGTTTATATAAGGGTTGACAGTGCTTCCCCCTTATTGGTCTACTTCCTGCCCACTTTCCATAGTATTAGCTCTAGAGTGTGGTTCACTTTCATGAGTCTTATCAATGTCTTTTCTTACAAGGCCAAATTTGAAATCTTCATCCTGTGCATCATTCTCAACCAAGGAGTTAGTTTCATCAAATAATATATGCACACTTTCTTCAACACTTAGAGTCCTTTTGTTGAACACTTGGTAAGCTTTACTATGCGAGGAGTATCCTAAGAATATGACTTCATCACTTCTAGGGCCAAACTTTCCTAAGGGTTCTTTCCCATTATTATGCACATAACATTTGTCACCAAAGACTCTTAGGTGCTTAATATTGGGTTTTCGCCCTTTAAGAAGTTTATAAGGAGTCTTATTAAGAAGGGGTCTGATCATGCATCTATTTATAATGTAATATGTTGTGTTCAATTCCTCTGCCCAAAAATATCTAGGAAGACCACTAGCAACAAGCATAATCCTAGTCATGTCTTCCAGAGTACGATTTTCACGCTCCACCACCCGGTTCTGTTGGGGTGTTCTGGGGGCATAAAAATTATGATCAATACCATGTTCATTGCAATAGTCAATGAAGCTTGAATTTTTGAATTCTTTTCCATGGTCATACCTGAGACTTATCAATCACTGTCCTAGTCTCTTTTCAGTTTTCTTAAGAAACACAACAAACTTTTCAAAAGATCCATCTTTTGATGCTAGAAATAAAGTCCAGGTGAAATGAGAGTAATCATCCACTGTAACAAGTACATACGTCTTCCCGCTCCTACTTGTGATCCTCATAGGACCACATAAATCAATAGGTAGTAGCTCAAGAGGTCGAGAAGTGCTAACATACTTCTTTGGCTTGAAAGAGATTCTAGTTTGCTTTCCTTTCGCACAAGCGTCGCATACCTTATTATCATTATATTTGATGGAAGGTAAACCAACTACTAGGTCTTTAGAAACAAGTTTATTTAGTAAGGAGAGATTAACATGACCTAGTCTCTTGTGCCAAAGCATAACATGATCATCAAGAACACTCAAACAAGTCAAATGCTTTTGGGGAAGTGAAAGAACACATGCTTTATACACATTGCTGTGTCACTTTCCCCTCAACAGAACCTCTCCAGATTTGATATTGGTAATCAAGCATTGATTCGAAGAAAATCTAATATGATTACCTTTATCACATAATTAGAACACACTTAACAAGTTATGTCGTAACCCATTAACTAGGTACACATTATCAATCCAGTGGGAGAGTGATTTACCTATCTTACCTACACCAACAATTGTCCTAGACTTGCTGCTTCCAAATGCTACTCTCCTTCATTTAAAGGCTGTAATTGAGAGGAAATTTGATTTGTTTCCAGTCATATACCTTGAGCAACCACTATCCAAATACCAGAGTTAGTTGCCTCTTCTCACTTTAGCCTGCAAAACAGTTAAGTGTCAGTCTTAGGAACCCAGATCCACTTGGTCCCATTCTTTTCTTGGACATGGAATTTAACTTATCTTTTCTGATTCATATTTGTTCAACATATAATGAGTTTCTTTCCATGGCCCTTTTTCTCAAAGAACAAGCTTAACGATAATGATTAGTTTTTCCACAATGAAAACAGATTATATTCTCTGGCATACCAACATATTTCTTGTCCATTGGCTTAGTAACACGCCTATTCACAGAGCCTAATCCCTTTCTGTTTCGATTATGATGAGTGCTTAGCCATATTAGCGCTTCTGAGGAACTATTCCAGTGCCTGTTTTGTCAGTTTCAACTTTTTGCATTTTTTCAAGAAGCTGTTTATTTTCACTCATCTGGGATTCTAGATTAAGCTTTAGATTTAAGGACTCACTTTCCGGCCTTGAGAGATTAGTGTTGAACACTTCCTCTCTCTTGTTCATAAGATCCTTAAGGGTGTCTAGTTCATTACATAAAACAAGAACTTTTTCATCAATTTTGACTTTTTCACAAGTGAGAACCTCATTCATATGCCCAAGTTCTTGCTTCTTTCTTTTTAGTCTTTTAACATCCTGTTCTAATCCTGAGCAGGTATTTTTAAGCATGAATTTTTAGAATTTACTATCTCACATTCTTCCATCAATGTAAAAACTAATTTTTCAAGTTTCGTCTTACTAAGATTGCATACCTCTTCTTTGAGTTGGGACAAACTCTCGATCGAATCAGAATCAGAATCAGATTCACTTCGGGCCATAAGAGCTACTGCTTCCTCCCTATCTTGAGAGTCCTCTTCTTCTTCTGAGGTATCACCCCAAGCTACCATCATTGCCTTGGTGAACCGTTTTTCAACATTAGTTAACTGCGTCATTTTGCCTCTGGTTCAGACCTATTCTGACCCCTGTTCTTCCTTCAGCAAGGGGCAATTCTTCATAACATGATCTTATCTTCCACACTTAAAGCATCCTGAGAACTGATCTCGATTGCTATTCTTGGCCTTGCTGGTATTGTCATTCTTGTATTTGCTTTCGACGTTTTTGAAATTTTTTTTGAACTTTCGAGCGATCATGGCCATCCCTTCTTCATCAAAATTTGAACTATCACTTTCTCTAGCTTTTAGTGCCAGTCCTCTGTCTTTCTTCACTTCTTCCTTCATTTGAGAATTCCTTCTTAGTTCATACGTTTGTAGATTCCCAATAAGCTCATCCAAGGAAATCTCATTCATCTTTCTGGCTTCTTGGATAGCAGTGACTTTTGATTCCCATGATTGAGGTAAAATTCGTAGGATCTTCCTTACAAACTCTTCAATGGTAAGGGATTTTCCCAACGATTTTAACTCATTAGTAATATGGGTACATCGAGTATGCATATCCATAACTGTCGCTTTATTGCTCATTATGAATAGCTCATACTTCCTTACCAATAGCTCGATTCTGGATTACTTGACTTGATTTGTTCCTTCGTGAGCTATCTGAAGAGCATTAGATATCTCCTTTGCGGATTCACACTTTAAGATGCGAGCGCACTCGTCAGGTCCGAGTCCAAAATACAACAATTTCTTGGCTTTGGCATTCTTCTCCATCTTTCTGAAGTCGTTTGAGTTGAATTCCTTCGGCTCCTTAGGAACAGTCTTTCCATTAGTTGTGACTTTTACTGGAATGTAAGGGCCATTCACAATGAGCGTCCACTGCTCATAATCCTCAGCTTGGATGTAGTTCACCATTCGATTTTTCCACCCGTTGTAGTGCTGTCCATTGAAATATGGAGGTCTGGTCACAGATTGCCCTTCTAAGATTCCTTGTGTTGCACTCATTCTTTCAGGATCTCTCAAGGTGTTAACCTAATTATGAGAACCTGCTCTGATACCACTTGTTAGATTATAAGCGCACAAGGACACAAGAGGGCGGTGAATTGTGTCTTCTAACTTTTTCGTTTTTTTCATAATACTCATGAGAACTGTTTGGAGAGGTGTTTGGAGTGAGGCAAAATAAAACTGAATGCGGAAATATGAAAGTAGACACAATATTTTTACGTGAAAAATCACCTTTGGCCCAATTGAGGTGTAAAAACCACGACCTACCTCAGTAGCATTTCAGCAACACTTTTACTAACACGGGCTAAATTCATTACACATATAATCACACGTGACTACATCACACACGTAACTTAGTCTCCCCCGAGACCGTCGTTATAAATACGTAACTAGCCTCCACTTGAGAACTAGCCACACACCACGTCCAAAGGCTCCCAAGACTTGGACACACTCTAATCTCACTGACGATAGAGGAGAATAGAAAAATGCCTTACTTTAAATGCTTCTAAATAAGCTGAATATAAGGTACAATACAATCCCTATTATGTCAATATAGATGACTCAATTTAGCACATTTCTTGAAGATTTTTCAATCAGAAAATTTTCTCACAAAAAACTCGATTTTGCTTCTTAAAAAGCCGTGAATGAAAACGTTGAGAGGCAAGAGATTATATACCCACAGAATACTTGTGCCGCAAGTATATGAGAGGTTTTGGATTTTAGCAATAACTCTCAAAAATAATCAGTATTCCAAACGGAATTGAATCTCTCAACATTATCTTTTTTGAAAATCTTATCTTAAAGGCTAAGATAAAATCTTTTGATAGTATCTTTTTAGAAAAACAATATTATTCGGTGAAGAACTCTTTGTAAGACAAAATATTATCAGAAAATCAATCCCGAATATATTAGGAATTTTGATAGTAGAAAAACACTTGAAAATCTTTGGGACAAGAGTTTTATACATTGCCCTCAGAATACTGCAGACTTGATTGCTCAAACTGTTCTGAGCAGTGTTCTGAGTTAGCGCAAGAAATTCCTTCAAGGTGAGTGTTAAGTCAAGATCTTCTAATTGGCATATTAACGAGAATCTAGATGAATACAACCAGTAATTAACCCTAAGACTCTTGTGATCCTTTGACCTCCTTGATGTCGTGCATACATATTTACTTTGATGTTCCACGCTTCTTCGAACTGTTCTCCAGGGTGTTTGCAACCTGTCTCAACACACAATTCTAGCATACTACTCAAGCATAGCATGATGGCATATTGACTGGTACATTTAGGTTGTTATCATCAAAACCTTACAAAATGATTGTTTCTACACTAGGCATGGAAGAAACAATCCATAGACACGTACACTCATAGTGACATGTTTAACCACACTTGTAGGGGCGTATAACCGCCTAAATATATAAACTTGGGGATGTTACTCTCAATACGAGTTTTATAGTCTTTATGTTATGTTCAGGCGCAAAGCTATAAATATTTTGACAGGTAAATTTTTTCCTCTAAATGTGATATTATTTCCATTTTTAATAAAAATACGTAATCGATATGTTCACCTTGGATAACTAACATATTTATGAAGCATAGAAAATTATATAAGCAACAAAAAGTTACAAGCAATTATAATAATGATGACAAATTAAATAATTGCTTACCATCATTCAAATCAAGTTGACCAATTTACAAGGTATAGCAACGAATTAAGAGTACAAGATATATCCAAACTATTTCAACACAGGTTATAAAGATACCCAAAATAAGTGCTCAAATTTCTCCCAACCATAAAAATTGTTGTAGCACTTCAAGAACCTCTATTCACTTCTACCATCTTGGTGCTTGTAGACCTTGAAAAGAAACCTAAAAAACACCAAGGAAAACATTAGAAATTAAGGAATGAAATAAAAGATATCATGGGAGTTTGACCAAAACATCCCGAACAGATGAAAATAAGGCAAAGAAAATAGAGTCTCAACAACACAAGCAAATCCGTCCTTGAAATAGGATCTCTAACAGACTAGTAACTAGAATATTAAAAATCAAGATCATGCTTACAGATAGACATGCTAGAACCAGAGTTCATAGACCCAAAGGAACAAAGGAGGAGGCGTGACTGACCACGCCTGATAAAACGAGCAAATTAAGTAGAGAAAGACACCATCAGAGATAAGAAAGAGAGCATACTTACCTGCATTATGTTTAAGCTGTTAATCCCATCTATGTAACTCCATCCCTCAATTTTTTAACTTGTTCAAAGTGCACACCAATTCATTGTATTCAGTGAGGAGGAGGAGTTAAACGCAAACCAAATTAGAAATAGGACATGACGGAGAAAGAGACGAAGAAGACAAAATAACCACTTATGCTACCAAACCCCATCATATGTATCATGAAAAATGAAATGGCGCTACTTTATTGGCTGCCTATTAAACAACAAAAAATGGATACATATATGGATTTCCTTTTTTTCACTTAGGATGTATTTGGTAGGGGGGAAATCATTTTTCCAAAAAATAATTTTTCGTGGAAAATGTTTTCCCATGAAAAATGATTTTCCACTTATATTTTCTGCTGATTTTTGATAGAGGTGAAAAATTATTTTCTTTGCATTTCATTTTCTGTTGTTTGGTGGAACGAAAAATCATTTCCAAGACAATCATTTCCGACTATTTGCTACTAATAGGCTAAACTAATAGATAACTAGTCAACTTAGTTATCAAACAGGTTTTACAAAGTCATAATAATATTTTTATTTTCCTTAGCCGAAGAAGGGGAGAAGAAAGGTGGAGCTAGAGAGAGAGAGAGAGAGAGAGAGAGAGAGAGAGAGAGAGAGAGAGAGAGAGAGAGAGCCCAAACTCAATCCCAAGCCATGACTATTCTGAAAATGTGAAAGGTAAGGGGCAAGTAGAGAATTGTTGCTTAATTATATTTAGTTTTGAACTTTTGATGATAACAAATCCAAGTGTAATATACTTGTCTGAGTAATGTTGTTCCA
>NCQV01098778.1:17210-28576 GCA_002740545.1 Lophocereus schottii
CACCCGACGATTCTCCATGCCATATAGAATAAAAACTTCAACAGCGTGAAAGCAGGCACTTTTTTTTTCCATTGGTGTACACAAATACACCTACATTTATTAAAAAGAAAGACATTATATGGAGATTTTAATAATTGTGAAGTTGTAGGGCGACGATGCCATGAAATTGTGAGGATTAAGAAAAACAGAAATAAAAAATACAAGACATCATTAGACCTGCAACGAGGGTGAAAGAATTGATGGTGGCGTATATATCACTGGAAGCTCTGGTTTTGGGATGGGAGGTATGCCAATCGGGTTCAAGAAGAGAGCATAGCACGTAGGGAAAATGAAAGGAAACCCGATGAATTTGGGGAAAAAAAGAGAAATCTGTACATCACAGGCCTACTCTCCTTCATATTCTCGCCAGAGGTTGGATCAATACCAACAAGCTCTGCTTTTTTGAAGGGGCCAGGGGAGGAGACAAGGATAAATTAGCCCATGTTAGTAGGATGGGAAGAAGGTGAAATACAGTTAACTTGCTAAATAGGTCATTAGTTACCAATTTATACGGTTGAGATTCATTCTTTTGCATCAATCGTCTATATTTATCAACTATCATAATTGAAAAAAAAAATTATGGTAGAATTTTACGAAAGCGTATGACCTTCATAGGGTGATGGTCAGTTAAAAAAAAGTATTATTTTTATCCACCAACCTTGAGAATTAATGCTATTCGCACCCAGTATTCAATTTTTCTTCCTTTCTTTTTGTTTATTTCCCTCCCCGCAGCTTCCAAAGAGTCCAACCTCATAAGTCTATTCCTGTCAGTTAATCTTACAATTCCAATTCTCATTCCTAGCCCCTTGTTAGACAGAGAGGCAAATCACCGTCGCACCCATTGTCATCGTCTTGATCGCGAGGTAGCCGAGGTAAAGGAGGAAATTTGGAGGTCTTGCTCGCAAGGAACAACAAAAAGAATGGGAGAAATTGGTGATTTGGAGGTTTGGTGAATGACTATGCCCTTTTCTATCTGAATTGGGAATTGGGTTTACATAAACTTAATGATTTGGTTTGAATTGTGTGATCTAAGGTTGAGTGAAGTGATTGACTACGTGCATTGACTGTACTGATTGAAACCCTAACTTGGTGTTTGTCGTTGATTGGTTAAGTCAAATATTGGTCGCATTTGTATAACTGCACATGAACTGGAGATACTCATTTTTGCAATTCGGAATTGAGATACACTAACCCTAAATCTGTGGCCTTGGAGACTATCGTTCAAACCGTTGGTTGTACACAGAATGGACGAACATCGTCAAATGATGAACAGTGACACCTGAGGAGATTTTAGTGCTTGGTGAGCCTGGAAATTGTTTTTGGTTAAATCAGTTATAAAAGGATCAGCATGTCTCTGAATTGCTTTGCATTCACCTACTTAATTCGACATGTGGGCTAGTTATGAGCATTACTTTTATGCAATTAAGTGTTCTGGTGATTCATGCGCTGATATTTGGAACAAGAATTTTGTTAGTATATTTGTGTACTGCAAGAATATTCTTTCGATTAGCCTACGATTTGGTGGGATAAGTGGAAAACGTTATGTAAATATAGTTTAAGGAGAATAAATACAGTGTATTCTTACGCCTCCACCCCAAAGAATCCCCTAAAAGAAATCTATAATACAATGTTTGATCTTTAGAACAATATCTTTACCATTTTGAGAAAAAAATTTGTGTAAACTTGGATTTTGTGCCTTCTTAAGAATATTATATAGAAGTGTTGACTTGTTGATTGTGGTGAAGAAACTAATCTTTCAAATGAATAAAAAAATTGTTCTTGCTTAGGACATGGGATTTTGTGGATGCTTTAGAGCTATATACATAGTAAATGTTTGTTGTCGTGTGTTAAATCCCTTGTGGGTGGGGGTGTTTTGGCCAAAATCCATTAGGATGCGAAATTGACCCTAAAAACTGTGAATTTTGAGATAAATTCTGTTCCAACACCCAAAGTTTTGCGTAACTAATTTTCGGAGCCTACAACTTTAGAAACGATTTTCTGGTCCATCCAACTTTGGTACAAATAATTTCTGGAACCAAACTCGCCAAAACTAGTTTTTAAATTACAAAAAGCCCCCTAAAGTTTTAAAATTTTTCATTTTTAACCACAATCCTTGAAAACTTACTTTCAAAAAATTTAATTTTGTTCATGTAATTTTCTGCCATTAGGCACTACTTAAAGCCCTCTTTCAACCGGTATTAAAGCCACGTGACCAATAATAATTAAAATAATTAAGCTAATTAATAATTGATTAGACTAATTAACTATAATTAATGCTTGAATCATCACCTGCTTGCTCTTGACTGAATTATTCTCACATTGTTCACTCACCAGAAGGAATTTCTTCAGTAACACCTCAATTAAACTATATTACTTATATAGTTTAGAATTAAAAGTCGAATAAGCTAAAATTAAGACTAAAGTCGAAGAGCTTAAGAAGCAATTATCTTTAATTCACATTTCTCTAGACAACGATTTTAGGCATAGCAGGGTTCAAGTATTAGTATTCCATTTAGCATGAATATTCTTTCCAAAATCCAAAAAAAGAAAAATCTATTTCTTTTGCAGGATATAAAAATCCAAAAAGAAGTAGGAGAAAAATCAAGTGAAAAATCGATAGAAAAAGCAAACAAAGAAGAAGAGGACGGAGTATAAGCAGTATACTCTTGAAGAACTATATAGTATGTCTAAGAAAGAACAAAATCTAGAAGAATTAAATAAGGTTATGGACGAAATCAATGATAAATAACACGTGTTATCTAATGACAATGAAGAGAATAATCATCTCCCATTAGAAGAAGAAATATATCAACAGATTAACCTAATCAAGTTAGAAGATCTTAATGTTGTACCGTTAGAAGAAATCAGAAGAAAACTGGATAGAAAATATGGTAAAATGGTTATTAAAGATGAGATTAATGAAATTGGAGAAGAACTTGACTAAGGCGAAATAGAGGCCAATCTGGTTGATAATGTTGTTTCTAAATGTGAAGAATTTGATGAACATTCTAGAAGAAATAATCATTTTATACGATCTAAGTATGTTTCAGTAGGATATATAACTAATTTTTTCTTTGGGTTCATCCCAAGGAAAACTTGGCCTTACTCCAATTAGTTAAATTAGATACATCTTAAATATAGATGGAGTTTGTAATAGAGAAGAAATATTTGAAAATTGAAAAAGAGGTATGAATAGTGTCCTAAACCTAAACACTACATGGACTGCTGCAAATTTGCTAAACCACATCAAACATAATTTTTCTGACACTGTAACTGACTGGTATGATTCGTTAAACCAAGACGGTAAAAATGCATTAAGAATGATGGAAACACCAGTTGCAATGTTCAAAAATCTATGCAAGAAAGTCGAAATTGAGTTTATCAAAGCTAAACTTGATTCTGAAGAAAAGGCAAGAGAATGGCAAAGAAAGATTAATAACAGAAAATTATGGGATATGAGATATCTGAAAAGTTATATTGCTAAATTTAGTCAATATTATTATAAAATTGGGCATAATAAAACTAATCTTGGTATGTTCTACGACAAATTATCCTATCCTATAAGTTTCATAATTAATGAAAAATATATTGCATAACTTGAAAGAGCATATGTCATTGATACCCAAGGTTCGACAATCTCTTATTGAAGGAAATGGGTCAATGATCAATGACTTGATCTCCAAAAGGAAAAGAAAACTAAGAAGTAATTCCTAACTTGCTGGGATTCGCCTCACTAATGGGGAAAGGAACTTGAAAGGAGAAGAAAATAAAAAATTTATAAGAAAAAGAGATTCAATAAGTAAAGGGGAGATAAATATAGAAAAAATATTATAACAAACAAAATCCCAAAAAACAAAAATTTTCGAGGAAAGTAGCTTATTGTTCTGTAGAGAAACAACTGTAAATGCTGGGCATGCAGAGAAATAGGACATTATGCTAACAAATGCAAAAATAGGAAGAATAACAAGCCTATATAAACCTTAGAAGCCTAGACTATATTGAGTTAGAGAGGATGAGGCATTAGACCTACTTCTAAATAACGATAAAGAAATTGTTGAAATCATACTGGACAATGAATATGAAGAAAGCAATTATGGAGAAACTAGCCATATGATGAAAAGTGACTCGATCAGTCTTGGTAATCTTTAAGGAGAAGAGTTTGTTGTAGACAATAATAACGAAGAAGTCAAAGGAGATTGGGTCCTTCCTACAATCTAGAAAGACATAATCTATGAAAAAAAAATTCATCTTTCAATTAAAAAGTAAATAATATGTCAGATGATGGAAGGATATATAGAAATCAAAGATTGCGAGTATGGTGTAAGGGAAGTAAATCTAATTAATTGGGAAAACATCTTTAAGCATAACAAAGATAAAAAGTACAGGTATATCCATGTTGGAAGTGTCTAAATTTAAATCACTCCATTACAATGTTATGTAAATGATATTTATGCTTTGCTCTGTGATATCAAACATAACAAATTTAATAATCAAATTATCATAGGGATTAAGACTAATTTATGTAATCGATCTATAGGATTCAATTACCTACCCAAATATTATATGAGTCTAAAATAAATTTCTAAGAACTTCCTATCCCTTAAGATAAAAGTAGTTGGAAAGGACATGAAAAGAGCAAGATATTCATTGAGAATATTTTAAAAATTATCAATTAATTAGATAATACTATAGATCCAAAGACTAAGGTCACAATTATAGAGGCAGAAAAATTTGAAAGTCCTACTCCTATGAAAAAAATCTAGATGAATAAATCCAACCTATAGGAGATAAAAATTGATCATTCATGGATACCTAACTTTGCCTACCCGACAAAACTCAACAAGAAAAATGTGATAAAAATTGATGAGAACGGTAAAATTACCATCAAACCCCAATTATTAAGGAGCATGAGTGCAAGATCAGAATGGGCAAAAGGATCTTCATCAACTAAAAAAGAGCCTAAAGAAGATGATACAATTAATATGTCCAGTGAAATGAGTAGAATGAGCTTTGAACCCATAAGACACAATGTAGATTGAAGTATAAGTCTAGATGGAAAGGTCACTGATTACAAAATAAGAACTGTTAGTGAACCAATCTATAAAGAAGAATTAGTCAAAAATATAACTATAGAGATATGCTATGAGGCTACCAACACAAATCCTAATAGCATCTATATCTCAATAAAATTAGAGGGATATAATAGATATGAATTGTGCGTCTGCATAATTAGTAGTTGTTCGGTATGCTTTGGAAAGAGAACATTATTTGTAGAATTTATGTGGAAAAAAGAAAAAAATACTTTACAAATAAGGTTAACGGATAATAGTATTATGAGCCATAATGAGATAATAGAAGCATTGTCCATAGAATTAGGAGGAGTCTAATATATTATACCACAACCCTCTCATGATATGATTATTGGAAATACTTTTTAGAGATTATATTCTCCATATGCATAGACCATAACTAAATAATATTCACCATCAAAGGTCACTCAGTTTCTTTTGAAAAATTAAGCAAGGTTTACATTCATTAGAAAATTAAGTTTACACGCAGCCAGCGTGGTGAGAATGTAATGCCTGCACAACGTGAGATAGCAGTAACAATCTCATTGCTTGCGTTATCTATCAAAGAGCAAATCACTGAACAACAAGAGCAATTATGCAAAGAACTCTACTCTAATAATCTCTAAACTTTTGGGATAAAGATAAAACATTTGCTAAAATCACTTTATTAAATCCCAACATTATTGTCCGAGTCAAACAAATGGTGTATATACACTAGGATATTCAAGAATTTGATAAACAAATTAAAGAACTTCTACATAAAAGATTAATCAGGAATAGCAAGAGTTTTTACACCAGTCCCGCTTTTATAGTAAGAAATCATGCTATAGAAAACAGAGGCAAGACAAAAATGGTAATCAATTATGAAAAGCTTAACGGTGGTACTGTCTTTGATGGTTATTACATTCCTAACAAAATGGTCCTTTTTAATAGAATTCAACGAGCCTCTTGGTTCTGAAAAATGGATTGCAAAAGCGGATATTGACAGATAAAAATGGATGAAGAAAGCATTCTTATAACTGCATTTAATGTCCCGCAAGGACATTATGAATGGATAGTAATGTCATTTGATCTAAAAAAATGCACCTCAAATATTTCAAAGAAGAATGGATAATATCTTTAAAGATCTTAATTACTGTTGCCTAGGTTACATTGATGATATCCTTATCTTTTTCAAAATCATAGAACAGCATAAAGATTATATCTTACCTGTCACCCAAAGATACATGGATCATGGTATCATACTTGGTAAGAACAAGTGCATTTATGCTGAACAAGAAACTGAGTTCTTACGCTTAGAGATAAAAACTGGATAAATCATCCTACAAAAGCATATTTCGTAAAGAAATAGAGAATTTCTCTCAAAAGATTGAAGATAGGAATCAGTTAGAAAGGTTTCTTAGATGTCATACCTATGCTTCAGATTTCATTAAAGGTTTAGCTAAACTAACAGAACCATTGCAGTAAAAACTCAAGAAAGAAGTAAGTTGGACATGGACCCGTAGTGATTCAAATATTGTTCAAAATTTCAAAAAAAAGTGTAAAAATCTTCCTGCTCTTAATCTGCCTGATAAAGAAAATGATTTAGTTCTTAAGACAGATGCCAGCAATGAGCACTAGAGCGCAGTACTCAAAATCAAAGAAGGCGAAAAACTCTACAATTATCCCATGATGAAAAAAGAAATCCTCGCAGTTATGAGGGGAATTGAGAAATTCTTGATCGTTCTAGCCCCAAAACCTTTTCTTATTCGAACAGATTGAAAGGAATACTGGGTTTTGTAAAACAAATTTTATCATATATGCAAGCACAACGATGACTCCTGCATTGACAATTATGGCTTAACCAGTTTTCCTTCTCTATTAAACATATATAGGATTGAATAACTCTGTGGTAAATAGAGAACTTGCCAATGATGATTATCAGAGCAGAACTCCTACCAAAAAAGAAGAAAATCCATAATGAAATGTCATTACTACTAAAACGAGTTTCTCCTTCTAGTAAAGTCCTCATTGATAATTTGGAATTCCTTATAAAAAGTAGATCATATTTTGGTCCACTTTCTTCTGCCTACCTAATAGCCCAAAGATTTTTCCTTCTATAATTACAAGTTAATTACCTAAGGTGTTCTGATGATGTCAAAGAAAAAAAAAGCTCTCATGTTCAAGAAAAATGATTTAATGAGTCGTATCCAGCCTGCATCGACTATTATCATAATTATTCCTATGATATTTGGAAATCATAGAGTACTACAGTTTATTTTCGCCTATGATAATGAGTTTAAAGAATACATGAAGTTAGAGGGAGCAGTTTCTGAAGATATCTTTGATTATCTCCTTGCTGTTGGAGCTGGAAAGTCCTTTTTAGATAAAGGTAAAAAATATCAATTTGATGAAGATTTTGATAAGTATTTGAATAATGATGGTATAGAAGATATTATTAGAGATGAAGGCATTCACAATCTTAATGAAGACTAGTCTTGTCAGCATTAAAAGGCTCTGAAAACGTTACTCCATTATTGTACTATTTTGACAAGTGGCAGGTCTGTAAAATAAGGTAGTCTACTGCAGCCATATGAATGTAATTGTAGCCATGTGTAAAGTTAGTGTGTGCTTTAGCCAATAGGCAGCCTATATAGCCCCCTCCCCTCCACAAAAGGAGAGGTTGAGTGGTGAGAAGGGACACAGTCATTTGAGCATTCTTGAGCAAAAGAGAAGTCAGAATTCTTCATTTCTCTATGAGCAAGCATCTCTAATGATCTTACTTGTCTAAGTCCCTCTTCAAATCTTTCCATTATAATATTTCCACTTTTAAGCTTTAATAAAAGAAATTCCCAAGTAGGGAATATTATTCAATTGAACCTTATGTCTTAAATATTATAATTTCTTGATTAAAGTTCTACTATCCTTGGAAAAGATTAAAAATTTGATTGCTGACTATGGTTCGAGATAAGAAACGAAATGAATCTGTGTTGTGCCTGATCTAAGGAAGGTGTGGTTGAGATTAGGAGCCTCTGTAAACTGGAAGCTAGAGGAACGTCAGGGTCCAACGCCGACTAAGTTTAGCTAATGGTCGAAACTCTCTAATTAAGATTTAATTATTTTTGTTAAATATGGTGAGCCTCTAATCACATAAAATATAATATTTATGATATAAGTAGTAGATTGTGATAAGTAGTACCATTAAGTCGTTATAAGAAGTCCAAACATAAATATAAGCTTAGTTTTGTAAAACAGCCCAAAACTTTACGTATTTGCATTTGGATCCCCAGTTGAGCCAAAAGCAGAAATTCCATAAAATTTAGGGACCTAAAAATAAATATTTGTGACCCAGAAATCAGGAACACCAAAATTTTATGCTCCGCAAACCATTTTCGCTAAACTAAGTAGTCCCATAAATATTTTTCTAAAAACGTGAGATCAGAAAACCAGAAAATCATTTCACCAAATCTCAAGGCATCAAAAGTTAATTTATTTTGAATTTGGCGGGCATGTCATGTCTTAACAGCTATGCAATATCATAGTTCCTAGTGAGTAAGGATTGTTCCAATTGAACTTAGTCTTAAAAAGCACAAGGTGCAAAGGGTCCCAAGGCATGAGGCTTAAGGCGAATGCGCAGCCATCATGGATGCGGGGGCCAATTTTTAACATAAATGCCTAAAATTTTAATTATGACATGTATTTTGCCCAAATAGGTTATACACTTGCATTAATATAGCAATTAGATACCAATGTAGCCATTAAGGAACTATAGAATGTTGTCAAATCATCTAGAATATGATCAAACTGTATCCCTATTTACTTAAACATTACAAAATCAAAATGATTAAAGGCAAGAAATAATCTAAAATTATATTCGTGCTACTGGGTGCATAATATACTGTAATAGTAACATCACTCCTTACATGATTTCTCTTTTTTCTTAAAAAAGGGGATGCATACACAATGGCACAGCAAATAATAAAAATAACCCAAAAACCAAAAAAAGGTGAGTAGATGCTTACGATAGAAGATTAGAACTATAGAGGGGTTAAGGGGTCTCAAAGGCTAAGAAAAAGGGTAAGCAAAAGTCAGAGCACTCACTGGAGCAAGTCAATGTCTAACGATGAAGATCAGCTGGTGTAAAATCAAGAGAAAGGCAGCCTACTAGTTTTGTCTTCACTTGGGGCCACACAAGCCTCTACTCAAAGGAAAATTAGGTTTTTGAAAAACTAGGGTTTCGAAAATTTGGGGTAAATTCAGAGCAACTAGATGTAATTACATGGGGGTTTATATGTCAATTGATCATACAAGACTTGGATAAGTTTTAATTTGGAGAAATTTTGACAAGTTTAATGTATAATTTATCAAATCTCTCTCTCCACTAGATCAAACTGCCTTGAGGTGCATAAAGCACAATGCCTTTGCTTCAGGTGAGCTGCATCTAATTAAGGCATATGCTTAGATTTATGCGTAGTTTTAATTGAACTGGTCAAATAGTAGATGAATTGAGATAGTAGTTTATCATCATAACAAGTATAGGTGTTTTTTTATTAATGACTATAAGACTAGAACAAAACTTGGCTCTAAAACATAGAACTATGCATTAGAATTAAAGTTCTCTCTTATTTTTATGTATCCATTCTTTAATGGCCATGATCTGGTTTATCACTTCCGCCACATATGCATTGTGGTCCAAGAACACCATTGGCAAAAGAACCGTCCATCCATTTATGTTTGACAACAACCTATCCCTCTAAATCTGGATGCTGCTATGATCCNNNNCACTCCATGAGACCCCATGATAATGAACGTCATCGAGTCCGAATCAACTAATCAAGCTTCCCCAAGATAAATTTAGTTGAAAGCCCTTTTGAGCACTCTAAAAATCCCCCCTTCTGAAATATATCACATTTAAATCTAGCTACAATGGGGATTTCATCATCCTCTAGGCTTGTTTTGCTAAAAGGGCCTTGTTAAAGTAGGTGAACCTTCTACAGTCCAATCCTCCTCTTCCCTTGGAATTGCACAGGTTGTCACGAGCAATCCATGGGATGCCACCTTTATGCAACCCTTGCCTCTACAAGAACCACTCGTGAAGGCTTTCTAAGTTATGACAAATCAAAATAGGGATTTGCCCCGCATAGGATAACTGGGAATAGGTTGCACCATGGCTTTTAGGAGTACCTATTTCCCTAGCTTGGAGAGAAAATTTTCTTCCTACCCTTGAGTTTTTACCAAACCCGATCTTGGACAACCTTGAAGGCCATTTCTTAAACCTCCCTATAGAAGTACGGAATCCAAGATCATGGTCATTAGTCTCCACTGCCTTAAACCTAAACTCTCATGGAGCGCATTCTTCAGTTGGTCGTATTGCCCAGTTGGTCATAGACCATGCCTAGTTGGTCATAGACCATGCCCAGAAACTAGAATCCTAAAAGTCTCGAATCACATGCTCACATCCTCCTTTCCTCATGCAAACATTCTCAAATTTTCATGGCTTGTCTTTGTTTTGGTTGCGCCTTAATGTGCTTACATGTTGCATGCAAGTCAATTGGAGATGAAGGTAATCAGACCTTCATTTAGAGATGCTGACATTATTCCATACAAAAAGCATCCTCTACGTAGCGTTAACGATCAAGCCTGTCTTGTACGTTTTGCCCATCAATCCATCAATGGCTTCAAGTATATGAATGATCCTCAAACCCTAAATCTTATAGCCCGCACACATCAAGAGCACCATTGAAAGCCTCCTTCTGCCCCTCCTCATTACATCCTATGTTCTCGTTATGTTGTACAACTACTGTTGAAAACTCCTCTACAAATCTAATACATCCCTAGATCACCCTTTAAAACCCTAAGCAACTCCAAGTTCTATATTTATCGTCTTCATTTGAAAATCTATACACGCTTATGTAGCTCCATTCCCATTCCCCACGTAGGTCCATGCAAATCAAGTTGATATAGTTGGGTGTCTTTGAGACCAAAACCAGGTTCAATGAGCTCTTCCAAAGCATCGCCAAACCACCTTTCCTGATTCTTACTTCACCTTTACAGCTCACATAAAGCCTTTATGAAAGTTGATTTGTCACTTGATTCTGGCCATCTCTCACTCTTTAACTTAGTATCACTAAGGAAAACTAAGTTAGAACGTTCAAAAAAAAAAAAAAGAGGAGGCACTTGAGGCCTCTAACTGTACGCAGGTTTCCAAGCTCACGACAGTTCCACAAAATAGCTTTCATGGCACCTTGCAGAGGTTGACTCTAGATGCCACCTGTTGAG